>JAQGAO010001117.1:0-26485 GCA_034697705.1 Ommatoiulus sabulosus
GGTTGCAGCGACATACACGTCGCAAGATGTCATCATCGTTTTCTACTCTGCCTACCTTCCTATATTTAGACGCAACAGTCCAAATTTGGGTTATTATTTGCCAGACTGAGCTTATGTTAGAAAAGCTGAAACTGTGTTTTTGGCAGCCCTCTAAGAATGTTACTCACTACTGTGAAAACAAATTCGAATTCAAAGAAATGTGTAGTTTTTCATGTTAAATTAGCCAAATTTTAACACAACCGTGTGTCTGCATTTCTTCACACAGTATGGTAAAATTTTATAAATGTATTAATTTCTGCGAATCTAATCTGTTTCCACCAATGTTTATTAATTACAAAAGTTCTGTCTTCTCTAGTTATCGAATTTTAAAACGATTGCAGTTTATCTTAAACTTGGATTTATTTAGCATCCTGCATTTATTGACGAAAACATTGATGTGTATCCTCTAAAGTAATATGTCCGTATCGGTATATTAAAAATGTCACCGGACTCTATATATATATATATATATATATACTAACTCTGTATACTCTGTTAAACTCGATACTACTCTCAAATTCTTTCCATGTAAAAATGAAGAGAAATTTACTCTAGTTTTCTATGTGTATTTTTGTCCCAGGAGTAATAGATACCATCTGTTCAAACACGCTAGAATGTGAAAATGGATTAGGTAAATTCATTTAAATGCTTTTCGAGTTAACTTGTTGAAAATGCCGAAGTTTGTTTCACTTCCCATTTAATCTAGATAAAAAATGGGCAGAACTCACTGGGTAAATTCATTCCAGGGAAAGTTTTGATATTCAGAAATAAAAATTTTGAGGTTAACTGAAAAAGTCTTAGCATTAGTTTTTTTTTTTAAAAAAAATGGATATGCTGATGAGTGTAGAGAAGTGAGCATCTTGAAATAACTGGATGTCTAAATGCGCACGTCAGGGAATATGTAAAATGGGTTTCAGGGGAAGAAAGGAGATTAATATTTTAAATTTATGGCAGCTGTGCGTTTGGTATTTTTCTGCTTATGTTTTGCACGTCAAATTTACGTTTCTCTCCATATATAGCATTTTGGGCAAAGGAGGAAAGGTGGTGTTCCACCTGAAAAGCATTTTAAAGTTTGTCACACTTTAATTATATCTCAAACATTCTATGTCAAAGTTCTGTTAACCACCTTACAGTCTGGAATGTTTTGTATCGTACATTTTTTTCCCATTTCCTCTATAACTTTTTGAAAATTGTTCAACTAGAATTTTTGTGTGTGTTCTAGTACCTTCATTAAGTCGTATGACATCACAAAATATCCTTTCACCCTTCTTCACTCATTCTCCCACAGACCCCAAAAAGGGACTATTTGAATATTTTCTTTTGCGAAAACTAAGTCAGTTTTACAATAATATTATACTGTAGTACTAATTATATTTTTCGGTAACTAATTTTTTTCTAGTAAAACTAGTCCCATGAAGCCCCTGATTAAAAAAAAAATCAATTATACAAAGCTCGATACCAATTTTTAAACAATTTTTTTCTTTAAAAGAATCTGATGTTTGTTTATAAATTGGTTTTGATAACAGTATGTTTTTTTCCACCAAAGTTAAAAACAAGACGCTGGAATTGGCAGGAAACCATTTTTTGTGTGTTTTAATAATATCTTCAGACTGGGCTCAATAGACTAAGAATTCATCAGTCAAATGTATTTTTTGTATAGTGTATACATTTGACTGATGAATTCTTAATCTATTGAGCCCAGTCTGAAGTTATTATTAAAACACAAAATTGAACATAAACATCAATATAAAGAGGTATTTACATAAATTTCTGAAAAGCCATCCAACAACCTCCTTTGAAACTGATATTTTCGGAAATAAAAAAATACTTGATTCTATTAAAGGTAGAAATCTCATCATTGCGGTGTCCATGGAATCAAGCCCAATCCTCCCACAAACCACTGATGCAACTCTTTGCTAACTGTTTATATTTAACTTCTGACTTTGGGCTTGAAATGCAATTGTCTGACTAACCAGCCCTCCCACTTTTAATGTTGAGAATCGTCATACTAAACGCATTGGTAAAATTGCTAACTGCGTTTTGTCATAATTTTGTTCTATTTGCATGGAATGCATTTTTTCCATCTCCCATAATGACCTGCATAGAAATACTATTCCTGCAGTTATTAAACTCGACAATAAAATTCCCAGATAGAGACTGCTCGATAGTTCATGATGCTTGTATACCAATCCAGTTTTCACGCTGTTTTCTTACTCGTGAATTGTAATTCAAGCCCAAAGCTCAGAAGTTAAATATAAACATGACAGTTAGCAAACAGTTGCAGCAGAGTTTTGTGGATGGATTAATAGAACCAAGTACTTTTAATTTTGTATAATGTGTCGTGAAAAATAACAGTCCAATTTCAGAAATTCATGTAAATGTATTTTTATATTGATGCTTTTGAGTAAATTTGAATATTAGTGATTTTTTTCCAAATTTAAAAAAGATGCTTCAGATATTGATGTTAATTAGTAAATTTGAATATCAGGGATATTTTTTTCCAAATTTCAAAACAGTAGGCTTCTTTTATAAATGTTTATGAGCAAGTTTTAATATCTATTGGTTTTTTTTCCATATTTCAAAACAGGTTTCGTTTATTGATGTTTATGAGAAAATTTGAATATCGGGGATTTTCAAATCCAAAACCTTTTTTTATCGTTTTTTTATCTTCAGACTGAGCTCAACAGACTAAGAATTCTTCAAGTGGTTGGTGTTCAAGATGGGGCCGCACAGCAGCAAACTTAAGAAAATTTGCAGTAACTTTAATGCGTTATTGCAAATCTTCCGTATTAATTTTGTCCCATATCTTGTTTTGATTAAATTAAAATTAAGTTACATTCTTCAAGTGGTTGGTGGCCAAAATGGGGCCGTGCAGCAACAAAATTAAGAAGATTTACAGCAACACATTAAAGTTAGCAAGGTTCGAATGCCAGGTGGCATTTTTGCAACGATTCAAGAACATTCAGACCAATCTTAGATTGATACGAAAGATTTGCAATAGCACGTTACAGTTGCTGCAAATCTTCATAATTTTGCTACTTTTGCAAAATCTTCAACCACTTGAAGAATGGAACTTAATTTTAATTTAATCAAAACAAGATGGGACAAAATTAATACGGAAGATCAATCTTAGATTGGTTTGAAATCCTGGATGCTCCCTGATTGTGTGGTTTGACCAATTTTTTTTCAAAAGTATTCAGAAATATGGTACACCGTGTCAAGTCATGAGTCGGTGAATGCGGTCCCATGCTGGAACGACCCCAAGATGGTGTCAAAGTGCTGGCCTTTGGGTGTCCCCCCACGCTTATATATAGCATGTGATGTAGTTCAACTTTTCCGCTTTCAGGAATATACCGCGGGGGGATCCGAACAAGCAGGCAGGCAGGCCGGGGTGACCAAGGAAAGGTAGCGCCGAAATCTCCTCCTCGGCCCGCTTTCGTTGGCTGTTGCCTCGCTCTTCCTCTCCCTCCTTTCCTCCGATGTCTATAAAAGGAAAGCAGCACTTTCTTCGGGGGTAACTTGAGCCCTACAAGGTATGTTGACATATTGCAGGAGAATTTAAGGCATGAAGGCCTAGCCTCCCAGCTTCAGTCTGTCCTCTCGACTTAACACACTCTGTTGTGTTCCTATCCGAACGGGCGGTTGGTCGGAGTCCGGTCGCTCCCTCGATTTTCTCGCTTGTTCCCTATATTTTCTAGAGATAAAAGATATACCGATAAGCTCAGGGTGAGCGACTTGAGATCCTTTCGAAGTCCCTCTTTGGGCCACTTCCTCCATCTCATACCCGGCTCTTCTGTATTTTCTCCCGTGTAGCGATTGAATTTTTCGAAATGGCTTCTTCAACGAAGACGAGCAGGTACGTGTACCGCTCTACCGGTGGCAGTGGACATGGCGATGTCAACATCGAGTACGGCACGGACATCGGCGCCCTCACCCGCTTGGAGGTAAGACCAAAATCGACCTTTTTCCCAGCTCTTCAACGGCCTCTTGAAAGGGATTTTAGGCCAGTTGATGAGATGTTCTTGGCCCCCGGGGTGGCTGACCATCAGATTGTTTGGATACGCGGAACGTCTGAGGGTTTCTGTACTGCGCGGAAATGCCGGTGGTCATCTGATCTTGTCACGAGTGGTCGTTTTGATGGAAAAGAGGATTTTATGATTTCTGGGCTTGTGGATGGAACATTTTGTTTCGTGCACTGATGGACATCCCCTACCCCCTTCCCTGACTGTGCGTGTTGAATTGAACTCAGTTATGCAGCAAGCCAACTTCCGGGCAGAAAAATAATGAACAGTTTTCAGTAGCCAAGAAAAATAAAAGTTGAAACAAAATTTCTCAAAGTTAACATTTGAGAATTCGTTTTCTCAGTTGGTTTGAAGCAAAGTTTCTCAAATGTTATTTTATCAAATAGTTTAAAGCTAAGTTTCTCAAGTAGCATGTAGCAAAGTTTCTCAAATAGTTTGAATCAAAGTTTTTTCAAATAGTTTGAAGAAACGTTTCTCAATTGGTTTGAAGCAAATTTTTAAAATGTTTTTTTATCAAATGGTTTGAAGCAAAGTTTCTCAATTGGTTTGATACAAAGTTTAATCTCGCATGTTATTTTATCAAATAGTTTGAAGAAAAATTTCTTAATTGGTTTGATGCCAAGTTTCTCATATGTTATTTTATAGAATAGTTTGAAACAAAATTTCTAAAATGTTATTTTATAAAATAGCATGAAGCAAAGTTTCTCAAATAGCTTGAAGCAACTTTTATCAAGTAGTTTGAAGCAAAGTTTCTCAAATAACATATGAGAATTAGTTTTCCCAAACGGTTTTGTGGACTGTCAGAAATGGTTTTTCTTATCAAAGGCTTCAAGTTAGTTTGTCATTACTGAGGGTTAGTTCATGCGACGGGCTAGTTTGCCGAAACGTTTTTATACATTTCATAAATCTGGGGTTGGCTGGCATCACGCATAACATTTGAACAGATAGATGTCTTTGTTTTGAAAATGACACTAGGATTACTCAGTGTGGGTTAATAGTATGTTTTAATATAAATATTTGATTTGAATAATTAGAGTAAATTAGCGGTGTTGAGAAAATTGCACTGATGAAACTAAGATCCCCTGAACGTTGGCTGCTCCTTTTGAACTAAAAATCTAAAAGCTCGCCCTGAGGTGTGGCTTACCCTCTAAGGGGGGAATTGTCTTTAACATTTTTATCATTACCGGGTATCGCTTGAGCTATTTCTGGGGTTCACGTCACTTTGCTCGCTTCCCTAATTTTGGCAATATTGTAGGCGTTTTGACCCAGTTTTACAATGGCTACAATTCAGCACTCTTTTATTAGCATCGCTGAATTGTCAGTATTTCAGCGCAGAATACCTTTCAATGGATTATTGTCTGTTATATGGTGTTTTATGACCATGGAATAATTGTCAGATTGATTTTTTTGTGGATTTCAATTTTCATTTCATGGAAATTTATCCTTTTAGCCATTAAATATAGCAATACGAATGCCATGCAAAAAATTGTGGAAAAACGACAGACTAAAGTGAAACATGTTTTGTTATATTGTCAAATAATTAAGAAAATCCATGCTTAAATAGAGCTCATTTTGTACAAAAATATTCAGAATGTTTTCTTATTGTTTTGAGAAGAAAACCTAATTATTGGGACCATTTATACGGTTTCGACGCCATGATGCGTGTATTTATATGGATTTTATTTGGCTTAATGTTTTTGTTGTTATATTGGCAAATTAGATTTCGATAATAAATATAGTAGAAACAGCTGTGATATAAATGTTCTAAAATATACCATTTTAATTGGAAAATTGCAGATTATGACAATTTTTCATTGTTGGTCAAAAAAAGAAAAGATATAAAACAAAAATGCAGTAATCAGATTTGTCTAGAATCTTTTTTGGAGGATAAAATGTCATTGACTTGGAAATAAAATGTAATGTGAATATCAGATAATGAATCTCAAGATTTTACTGTATATAATAAGTCATTTAATGGCAATGTTTAAATAAGCTTTAATTTTCATGTTCAAATTGAAAATGAATTCGTGTGAACACTTAAAATTTTAAGAGGTAATGCTTAAAATGATAAACTTGGTAATATCGAAGCAGTTTTGAGCAACTTTAAGTCCGAGCTTTTTCCAGTCCAAAAAGAAGTTTGAGGAAGTAAGCCTTGTTTCATGGACTTGTTAACTGTTTCACTTGTTTACAAATGCATGCGGATGCCAAAAATGAATCTGCCCTCTCCACGGTGCCTCCTAAAGTGCCGCCTCCTTCCATATCTATATTTAGATATTTTTAGATCTACCCAAAAGCTGGTGCGAAGAAAATATTTTCTTAACTCTTCGTATTCCTGAGTTTTGGCGATGTATTTTGTAACTTTCAAACTGCTGACGTGGTGATCCGGTACATTCCACAAGCTGATCTAGAGTTTGTATCAAATTACTGCCTCCAAAAGGGCCCAACCATTTTTAGGAAAAAATTGGCAGTTAGCTAATGTCTTATCCTCGTATGAGTTTTTAAATATTATCATAAAATGATGAGAATAAGGGGGTTTATGTAATTAAGAACCAGGGAAAATATTTCAAATAATTTAAGAATATCTTAAATCGGTGTTCAAATGTTAACCTGTTATGGCCACGTTTGAAGGAAACGAAATTATTTAAATTGATTTATAAAAACAGTTATGAAATGGCAAAAAATGATACGTCAAAAGATAAACGATATTTGAATTCCAGTTTGAATTTTAATCTGCTTTTATATTATAGTAAAAGTTTGCTTCGTATTTTAAGATCACAAGAATTCCAAACCTGCTTTACGTTTTTTCTCTAAAGGAACTATTGGTAGAATGTAAGTCTTTTTGAAAGACCTTTGAGAGAATAATTTTGAATAAATAGTTTTTAAAATTTTAAAAGACCGAATCTTTCTAGAATGTAACACGCTAACTATTCTTCAGCTACTAAATTAAGAGAAAGATTAACAAAGAAAAATATTAGAATGAAGTTGTAATATACTTTTTCTTTGTTAGTTTAACATTTTTAAACTTTGAGCATGTATGAAAATTACCGAAACATTATAATAAAACATTTTCCCATTATTTAATTTTGGTAGAGCTTGTTATTCTCTCTTGGGCTTAAAAAACGCAGTAAAATTATTTTATGTAGCTGTCGAATTTATTTCCCAAAATAACGTATTAGTGTCCAAAATGAGCAAACCCAAACCTCCATTTAAGTCATTTAAGTCCAAGTAAGTCACACGATTCATTTTACACATAAATAACATCAAAACAATTTTTATTGCTTTTAATCCTCCAAAAATCACAAAAAATGTAGAAAATTAAAGATAAATAAAGCTATTTCATTGTTACTTTCACAGTATTTCTTGCTCTTGATCCATGGTTTTCACATACCAATTTTACAGTCATTCTTATTTGGTAATTATTTGACCTTGCTTTGGGTTCGGTGTAAAAAACGTATGGTTTTACATGGTATTCATTTACTGATAGTAAAGTACTGAGTTGAATTGAGTTGAATTTGTTTCAAACTAGATGTGGAGCTTTCTAATATATTGGGAATATTATTTCTGGCAAATTGTGGAGTATTTATGAATTATTTCTGGCAAATTGTGGAATAGTTAAAGTTTATATCTGGCAAGTTAAGGATTAGAATACTCCTCTTTATTATATACCTACTATAAATATAACCTGTACATGCATAGAAATAAATTATTTCAAAGAATGCCCTCTCAAATATCAATGGCATATTTAATATCAAACGAAATTGTTTAACTTGGTGCAAAACGAAGAATACCATTAATGTCTGGTATTATTTTGGGATATCATATCAAATTATACATTTTGCTAACTTCGTCGATATTTGTAAAGATTGGTCTTCATTAAATAATTAAGAACAATCTGTAAACGGATTTTAGTTTTTTTAACCATGGATATAAACCCACGGAAATAATTTTGGAATAATTTCCACACATATTTAAGATAAGGTAATTTTATGATTATAATTTATTACAGAAATTAAAAATACAGATGATTTCAAATAAAAATTGGTGCTATGTTATTTTCTCCTTACTCTTAGTCATGCTTGGGGCATTTTGGTATCACCATTGATCTTAAGAGATTTCAGAAAGATCCATGTTAGTTTTCTTAAATTAGTCCATTTAGATTTTAAACCTGAAGTTATTTACTGTAGTGTCGCCTTTATTTCATCTGTAACTTCACCTGTTTCCCCAGAAAAAGTTGTTCCAAGAAAAATTTGAAACTGACCTCACCATGGAAACCATGAAATTGATATTTTTGAGGTTGAGCACTTTTACTATAACATTTTGGGGAGACGCTAACAATCTACTTGGATGTGAACACCCTCTGGCAATCAGCAACATTTTTTTATATAAAGGACTATTTTTATCTAAAAGCTCGGTTTTTCTGCTTGTCAAGGAATTCAAAACTGCCGAGGGTTGACTCATGTACATCGTCAGAAAGTCGATGACACCCAGGCTTTTATTAGATTTTCCACTTCTGACTTAAAAATTAATAAATTCCAGTTCAAGAAAAAAAGTTTTTTCACTTACACGTAAAATTAACTAAAAATGCAGATTGTCGAAATGAAAATACTTTGATAATTTGAAATTCACCAGAAAGATGTTTTCTTAAAACAGTATGATAAATTTGAAATATTTCATTGTTATGCCATTTTTGAACATTTTATAATTTCAAACAAAATATACGTAACTAAAAACTTAATCCATTTTTTTATTTCAGGATAAAATTCGACTCCTCCAAGAGGATTTGGAAGCCGAGAGGGAAATTCGTGGCAGAGTAAGTTGGATCGGGTTATTTGCGTGTGGTTTGTTGTTAGTAATTGCCGTTTAAGGCTTTTGTCTTAACGGAAAAACAGTAGCCAAGCGATTTGTAAAAAAAAGGTTTTTTAAAAATTATACGGAAATCGAGGGAGTTTGCCAAAAAGCGTACAATAGTCTTCCTCGACGGTTGTCCTTTGGCATATGAAACAGACATGACATGACGGTATCTCTGGGAACTACTCTTTTTATTTTCAAAGTGAGTCATTGGAAACCATGCCAGCTAGGGGTACAAGCCACCAATCGTATTGAACCATACATGGCTGTGAGCTAAAAACATGGAGAGCAAGTACGGCGCTGCATGGCGAACGTACATAAATACACATTTTCTTCTTTTCCTAGCATTTGCTCTCCAGGCATTCCAAGGCTTGAACTCATCCATTGGGCTTACCTTATAAGTTGAGCTTTTTTTTTATAGAACTAGCAGTGCCTTCGGGGTTGGCCCGCGCAGTTTTTTGCCCAAAATAGCATGGGTGGGCCTGCAACAAGATGCACTAGCTGTACAGCCTGTACGTAGGCTGTACTGAATAAAAAATCACTACATGTATTTCAGAATAGCAACCATAAAAATCATTCTCTACCAAATAGAAAATTTTGTATTTTAAATAAATCTGTGAGGCTTAACTGGTATTTGCCACCTGGTCCATTATGTCCTATTCGTTCTTGAAATCGTATCTATACACCCAGTTATGGAAAACATTAATTGAAAGTTTATTAAAAATATTAATTTTGATAATTTTTTCCGCTTTTTTTGGAAGAAATCTACAAAATTAATATTTTTAATAAACTTTCAACTTTTCATTTTTATTAAAAGTCTGAGAATTTCATGTTCAATATGAAGTTTAATTATTAGTTCTTCTTTGTTATTGAGGAAAAATAAAATCCAGATGGATTGCGACAAAATATGTGGCTAATTTTACTGTCAAAGATCCTGTCAAGTTCTCCTTTTGTGTAATTTCTGGAAAATACACACAAAATAATCACAGCCATTGTTCATCTTGCTTATGTTTTTGTCAAAATTTTGATTGGGTGTTGTAAATTGATTGGTTATCACCTTCAATTGTTTTTTTTTCGAGATCTAAAGTATCCACACATACAAAAATTATGTTCAATCTTTAGTTGAAAAAATGTAAACATTACCGTGATTTTATTGAATGTTGATTTCATCAGTACTATTAGGAAATGCCGATTTTCGACGACATTTTATGATAATACTTATAATAGTACTTGTAACTGAACATTCTAACTCTTCTTGACAGATTGAGCGTGAGAAGTCTGACTTGAGTGTGCAAGTAATTCAATTGACTGAACGATTGGAGGAAGCCGAGGGCAGTACCGAAGGCCAGGTGACTATCATTTTCTTAGATAACTTTCTGCAGACCGTCATGACAAACTGGAAATTAACATTGTATTTTGCTTTCCTACGTAGTTTGAAATGAACAAGAAGCGTGATTTTGAATTGTCAAAATTGCGAAAACTTTTGGAAGACGTGCATTTGGAGAGCGAAGAAACTGCGCACATGCTGCGTAAAAAGCATCAGGAAATTATTATTGAGTTCCAGGACCAGCTTGACCAGCAAACGAAGCAGAAGGCGAAGTAAGACATAAAGTAGACATATTGATAATAAATAAATGTGGATTTCAAATGAGGATGAAACTATTTTTCTGGAAAAGCGTTTTCTAGCTAGAAAAACAATCCATAAATTAGATATGTATGTCTGAACAATAATCTCCCTCCCCCCCCTTCTGAGTACGAGCTCGTAGAACTGTCACGTGAATAAAAGTAAATACTCGTGCACTTTAGGCCTAATGGTTGTCAAACTGCCAATACAACACGTTAAATTTGTCCAAATTTGTAAATATGGAAGTTGTGACTGAGGAGTTTGGTTGCATTCTGCTAAGTTTTTCGGAAATTTTATTTTGTAAGAAAACTAAAAAACGATCTATGGACAACGCGAATAAAGATTTAAAATTGGTAAACGTAGATTTTCAGCAGTTTTATGTTTCATGCAATTGACTGAGTTATGTTAACATATCCTTCAAGGATGTAGATAATTTGTGCATTGTCCAGAAGCATTTGTTAAAGTGGAAAAACAAAATACAGAAAAAAAACAGTAACTTGTCACCAAACGCAAAAAAAAAAATAATGGTCGAAAAAATTTAATACTTCGAACAACAATCAATTTCAAAAGTCAAGAGAATTATCTTTCACAGGCATTAAAAAACTTAAGTTACCTGTATTTTGGGCGCAATTTAAAAGATATGTTTCCATATCTATACATATAAAGTACCTTAAATTTCGTTTTGAAAGATCTTCCATTCATTATTTCCACAAAATAATGTTGCATATTGAAATTTTTCTTTACACTCCCATATTTCTTGAAAGCGATTTATTGATTTCTTGCTTATTGAAACAATGTTTTAAATCCATCTTTTAGAGGGGTTTACCCAAAACTTCTAAGCAGCATTTGTTGCTTATTTTCTGCAAACTTACATGTACATATTTCATATACAAACCTAACACCCCAAACTACACAGTAGCTCCTACCAAAATCCATAATTTGGTACAAATCAGGCTCGCCTTCGTCCTTCCTTATCCGGATGCCAAAACAATTTACACCAACTGTTTCTAAATTTAGCATAGTGGTGCTCTCATTTTGCTCCGCTTCAAGGAGGTTAAAGAAATATCCCATGCATCTCCGAGCTGTGCTGAAAATGTCTTTTAAGAATTAATGGTGCACATTACAGAGATACAGTACATACCATACACCATCCGGGTGAGGAATTCAGGCACTAGCTTCAAAAAAACTGTACTCAGGGGCTAAAAGCACCTTAAAAATGTGCTGTCCTATCTTTTAGCCCATCTATTTTTGATTCTTTTGTCTAGCCAAACCGGCAGGCAAGATATACAGTATATATATAAATGCTAATGATTGAGTGTCGCTCTATTGGACCACATTTAGAAAAGATGGATAGACCCAATTAACAAAAATATGCAGCTTGCACAAAAGAATAAATTTGTAACTAACTACTTGTACATTTCAAATCATATAAAAAGTGTGCAAAGCTGTTCTGTAGATCTAATGCATTCTAAAAATACTACATACATGTATATATAACAAATTAGGAGTTTGTGAATGAAATTGATATTTGGATAAAGTTAACTTTGTTTTCGTCGTTAAATTTTGACAGGATTTTATTAATGGCCCATAAAGCATCTGCAATATACTTGAAACAATGTTATTAAAATTAATTTACAAAAGTAAGCAATTTATCATCACATTTTAAAATTTATTGATTTTTCTTTGTGGTTTCTAGGATAGAAAAGGAAAAGCAACGATTCCAAAGCGAAGTCTACGAACTATTAGCTCAAGTGGAGAACGCCAATAAAGAAAAGGTAATTGGTTATTACTTAAAAACAAAAAAAAACTGAATTTCATCAAAAAGCTGTAATTATGGAGTGTCATAATCATTTACCGATTTTTGAATTTTGTTGCGTAATAATTATGAAAAAGTAGACATTTATATCATCGTTTATCTTAAAACGAAGAAGTAATTTAGAAATACTGAAAATCGCAACTTTCATGGAATTTTATTGGTAGATTATGCATTTTAAGATCTTGAAAATTAGATCCTTATTCATGGGTTGCAGGACCTCTATGCCTTAACTTTACATGTATAATGCCTTGCGGTTTTTTTGACATGTCGTTGTTTTATTTGTTTTACTCTAAATTAGTTGAAATAAATATGGGCTGCCATTTAGCAAGAACTCTCATATTTATTTCACCCAATTTTAACAAATCAATGGGGATATTTGGAGCAAAACATTAAATGAAACAACGACCTGGCAAAAAGATCATGGATGGCGAGACAATTTTTTTATTTTTAAAAAATATTCATTTTTGGCCCAAAAATTACACTCGCAAAGTTTTATATTGCTTATATAGAGGTTTTGCATCTCTTTTAACAAGTGTTCTGTAAGTAAGCTGGAGTGGTTGGACTCCAGCATAAATAAATCCAGTTATTACAAAAACTGCCAATTTTTTCTACAAATTATAAGGTGTCAAAAATTTCTCTCTGTCCTGTTAAATTGAACTAAAAAGTCTTAATTTTCTTTATCTTTAGTTGGTGTCCATGAAGCAGTGTGAACGCTATGAATACCAATTGCACGAAGTGAATATCAAGATCGAGGAGCTTAACCGAACGATCATTGATATCACCAACATCAAGCAACGCATTTCAACTGAGAACATCGAACTGATCAAGGAAGTTCAAGAACTTAAGATTACGTTGGATAACTCCAACCACATTAAAGGTCAACTTGCCCAGCAGTTGGAGGATACCCGCCGCCGCCTGGAGGATGAAGAGAGGGTAAGTGCCACTTACCTTTAAAACAAAATTGGTCATTTTTGGATGAAACTTAAATCTAATTTGATGGTTCTTACAGAGACGTCAATCATTGGAGATCCAAATCCACACCTTGGAGGTGGACTTGGAGTCAGTCCGTGTACAATTGGAAGAGGAATCTGAAGCCCGTATTGACTTGGAACGCCAACTGTCCAAGGCCAATAGTGATGCTCTGTTGTGGAAGAGCAAATTCGAAGCTGAATGCATCTCACACATTGATGAAGTCGAAGAACTCAGGTAGAAATAAATTTAAAGTATTTGGAATATACACTATAAGCATTAGACGTAATCATTTACTAAATGCATACAATTTAGTCAGATTTTGACTTTGACTGTGTGTTGAAGGTATAATCCAATTATTATTGGTTGAGAAAGGTAAGCCCGCTGATAATTAGGCTAGTGTGCTGTATAAAATTGCGTAAACATAATTAATAAACAGAAATTGCCAGGTTTTAAAGTCATAACTATTAAGGAAAAACATTTGAAAAAATGGGGTTGAGGCAAAATAACCAGGATGATGTTTATAAACTTTAATACCTACATGTACAGGCATCTCAATGCATATATTGTAATGTTCCTATTAATAATAATGGATTATGTAAACTAGTCTGAACACAAGCTTGCTATGTGAGCAAAAGCTTCATAGTACTTAATTATTCAGTATCTGTAAAAATCTTTGGGCAATATGCCTTTATATCGCTGAAAATTTTCTGATAAATTCAAGGAATGTACTCAAAAAAGCACTACATGTAAGCGCATAAAGGCTGCCCCTTAATGGCGGCAATCACTGCATATCGGATTGTGCGTTTAGAAAGCTGCCTTCAAGGGGCTTTTAATAATAATGGACCATGTAAACTAGTCTGAACACAAGCTTACTATGTGAGGAAAAGCTTCATAGTACTTAATTATTCAGCGCTGTATTTACCGATAAATTCAAGGAATGTACTCAAAAAAGCACTAAGCGCATAACGGCTGCCCCTTAATGGCGGCAATCACTGCATATCAGACTGTGCGTTTGGAAAGCTGTCTTCAAGGGGCAGCGTGATGTTGGAACTCTAAAACTTTGACACACCAAGTTTAACGAAACTGTTTCCGAAACTTAAAATTCAGTTAACTTAACTGGAAACTCCCAATTTCGGAAAGCTGGATAACGCCCGGCTCAGAAATTGTCATTCCAGCTTCCGTGCTGTGTGTCCATCTTTGTATTCATAATTTGCTACCACAGAATTAAATGACCATGAAAGGTCAAGCTGCCCTTTAGGTTGCAGAAAACTGATTTGGTTAGTCGTATTGCTTCCAAGGATATGCTGACTTTTATTTCATTTGTTTTAGACGCAAGTTGGCAGCTAAGATTGCTGAATATGAGGAAACCATCGAATCTCTGATGAACAAATGCACCGCCCTGGAGAAACAGAAGAGCCGTCTCCAAAGTGAAGTGGAAGTGCTCATCATTGATCTTGAGAAGGTGATTTGCTGTACTCTTGGTGCATTATTGCACACACGCCTGCAAATTTCGCCTTGAAATTATACTGATGTCTAATTTATAAACTTTGTTGCGCTAGGCCAATAACAACGTCACCATCCTTACCAAGAGAGTGGATCAATTGGAGAAGATCAACGCTGACTTCAAGCTTAAGTACGACGAGCTTAACATCTTGTACGAGAACACTCAACGCGAGCTCAGGTTAAAGGTTGCCGATCTGCAGAAACTATCTCATGAATACGAGAAACTCCGAGAACACAAGGATGCCCTTCTGCGCGAGAACAAGAAACTTAGCGGTAAGTTGGTTTATTCATCAAATGAACAAGTAACCAGAATTGAGTATAATTTTAGTTAGTCATATTATGAAATTTGTCCCATCAATGTAAATCTATCCATTTTTTTGGTGGGTTATAGTTTAGCATGTTTTTTGACTTGGTTATTAAACTTTGTCCTTAATTGCCAATTCCACTTCTGAATTTGAATGATTTTTTTGAATAAGTTTCTCAGGCTTTATTTTAAATTAGGTCACAGATTTCTGCAAATGGATAAACATGAGACCTCATAATGGGATAATCTTTTAACGCTTAACATCAATTTTTTTTAGATGATCTCCATGAGGCCAAGACCCACATCTCGGAGATTACCCGCAGATGCCACGAGCTGGAAATTGAAGTTCGTCGTTTGGAAGCAGAGCGTGAAGAGCTCAGTGCTGCTTACAAAGAGGCTGAGTCTGCCCGCAAATTGGAAGAGGCCAAGGCACAACGGTTGAGTGCTGAAATCGCCCAATTGCGCCATGACTATGAGAAGAGATTGGTGGAGAAGGAAGAGGAACTTGAATTCCTTCGGTAAGTACAAAAATCTCTTTTATAAAACACGCTAATTAGAATTGGACTCAGAGTTGCCAATATTTCAAAAGGAAAATATTGATTATTGCAAAGCTTGTTTAACATGCAAGGCTAGTAGCCAATGCAAAACAAACATTCCCAGTAAAATTTCAATGTACAAGTAAGCTTGTAAATTGGAAATGAGCTAGAAATTTCAATGAAACAGAAAATCTGAATCCATAATCATTTATAATTTAAACATAATTGTAAAGTAGAATTTTTAACTTTTTATTAACTTTTGGTGATATTTACTCCATGAATCTATTATCTGATGGCATGCAAAACATGTGCAAGTTAAGTTCAAATTTTAAAATCTCTGGATGTTAGCGAGGGAATAGGTAATACATATTTATATTTATAGGATACATATTTTCACAATATAAAGCATCCTAACCATGAATTTCAATCTCAAGTCAGGTTACCATACATGCCAGAAACGCTAAGTAGCATTATGTTTGGAGCCAATTCCAGTAATATGGGTCTTTCAATTATATCTAACTTCATAAATGCATCTATAATGTTACTGGTTGAATGCGTTGAACAAAACAACCTTATAGTCCTCTAATTCAAAACGAGTTTCTGATTGGCAGCACTCTTGATGATGCGCATATTGCGGCACAAAATAGGTCACACATGGAAGTCCTTAAAGTTCTTCTCTATAAATAATTTCGCTGAAGAGGTTCGTTATTAATTGCCGTTATTCAGTTTTCCAAATACAAGAAACCAAACCTGGAAACCAGGAATTAGCTCTCGTTCCTGTTGTATGTTATTATTTTCTGCGCATCGTTTTGCTGTTGTTGATTTGGTTTCAAGCTGTCACGCAGAAAAGAACAGTACCTATCAATCATGCGCAGTGAAATGTTTTGGCATGTCTTTAGTAGGTGCCAATTAGCAGTTATTAGTATTCGAACGTTTCGAGGTCGCTGAAGAAATACTATAGTTGACTATTGTCGAGGTCACTGCAGAAATCCAAGAGCACTGTTTGCCTATTGTCGAGGTCAAACGACGTTAAATGCTGGCATCCATGTAACACAGCATGCATGACCAATGCTGGATTTGTGCCTAAATGACTTCGGAATGCCGCTTTAAATATACCAGCAACGTAGTGGCATATGTGCAACGCAGGCCCAATGTACCGTTTTAGGAAAAACAATTAGGGAGCCAATTGAAGGGGAAAGCTGAGAGCATTCGCTATCAATATCCTGTTAGTGATTCCTTCCCCTTCAGGCACTTTAAACAGTCCAAGCACCGGTTATCTGGCTATGTCCCATTTGTGAAGTTACTCGATCGGTCTGATCCCATCGGGATGTGCGGAAGAGAAAAAAAAATCTTGGAGAGAAAATAGAAATGCTGAGCTTGACAAACTAAATCCTCCAATTAGAATAGGACGCTTGAGAATAGCTGCTTAGGCGCACTCTACTCCAGAAAACAGCAACTTCAACTCTTACATCGTTGTCAGAAGCCACCGAATGTGGATCTTGTCTGCAGGTTTCGGGTCTTGCATTTAGTAACCGCGAATTACCACTGCCTCTTTGGGATTAAGAGACTTTTGGTAGTTAACAGCTTTCTGTTGGTGTAACTGGCACCATTGCCTCTTTGGGATTAAGAGATTCTTGGTGATTTTCTCGGTGTCTTCCACGTCCTGCCGACTTATTCGTTGTAAAGGCATTTATTCTTAAGATTTGAGAAGACTGGTGCATTCTTCGGAGCATTTCTGACACGACACATTTGAGGAACTACTCATCCTTAAGTAATCCAACACAATGGCACCTGGCAAGAAACCTGTTCTTTATTGGAAGAAGCCGTTCACCTGTGTCTACGGGGATAATTACGATTATGGCTTCAACGACTACAAAGATGTCATGGACTGGATGGAAGACAAGAAGAAAATGGAAAAGCCCACAAAGGTACCGAATTTTGAGGAGAGGATTGCTCAGCACATGCACTACAAACTGGGCCGTAGCTATACAACGGCCAATTTGCAGGCTGATCTTGATACGGAAAGCGAACCCCTGTCCAAGCGCTTGCAATATCTGAAAAAGAAAAGTGCCGAAGAAGACAAGCGCTCGGCCAACCGATTGCGCAGGGTCAAGTCCTACGGTGCCTTTTCCGCTAAGGTAAAAAAGGATATTGAGGAGGATCTGCGCCTCGATGCTGCTGTGGCCCTTGATGGACACGTGGACTCCCGAAGAATTAGGTCCAAGCTCCTGCAGTTTGACCATGATGAGCATGTGAAGATACTGGACGAGCGCAGGAACCGTGCCGACGATGAGGATGAAGATACTGCAAAATATTCCCTGCGAAAATCAATGTCCCGAGCGTCCAGTAAAGGCCTTGAAAATGGGGAGGAGGACAATGTCAAGAATTTCATGCGGAAATCGCTGTCGCGAGTGTCCAGCAACCACTCGATAAAGAAGGCATTCAGAGATTCGTACGCCAGTGATGATTACGAGGAATTCGCAGATAATGAGTGCACCAACGTGGCGTCCAAAAATGTACAACTCATCACAGAAACCTTCGATAGCTGTTCCAATATATGGGAAGCCAGATGGTAAATAAATATTTTTGGCATTGATGCTTCATCTGGGCCTCTGCTTTCTCGGCATGTCCTGAAATTCTGGAAAATTGGTATTTTTTGCATCATTCAACACATTTTTTAGACCTTTATTTATAAGTAAAATTGTCTGGTTTTTTTTCCTGAGTTTCTTCCTGAAACAATCTTTTAACTTACCGTGTTTTCTTTCAAGGTTTTTTTTTAACGTTACAAACTGTCCATTTTTTTTTCTGAAAAACTGCAAATTCTAGATGAAACTTACATCGATGCTGACATTTAAATAACGAAGGAATTCCCAAAAGTTTTATTCTTTACTCAAAAGTATTCGAGCATTGACTTGAAAATGTAAAAGTAAGAAAAGATATGTGACTTTTCATTAGTCCATGGTTTGAAGTAAAATCGCAGGTATTTGCTCAAGCTCTGTCTTCCACATATAAATCCATACGTTAAATGGTGAAATTCTTAACTTTGTCTATGTTCTTGCTCCTGCTAACTTGTTTTCCCAAACTTAGCTTGAGATTTTTTTTACTAGATTTAGTGAAATTTTCTGATTTATTGAGATTAGTCAGAATTGTATCTAATGGAAGTTAATGGCCATTGCCCTGCTCTCTTAAGTGCACTAGTGGTGCATTTTCACTGGTACTGTTATCCCTTATCTACAAGTTTACAAACCAGATTTTAGTTTCTACCCTCTCCTCAACCAAACAAGATGCATGGATAAAAACCCATTTCCCACAACTCCCAAAGACGGCTTCAGACATTGCATGGTTTCACAATGAGATCTTGTCCATTAGCAAGCTGGAGATGCACAGCCGAATTAAAGACTTATTTAGTTTAAATATAGTCAATCTTGAAGCGACCTTTATTTAAAATACATGTGCAGCTTTCCGCGTGACATTTTGCCTTATCACAAGTTCTTGTAATTGGAATTTGTCCAACATTGAGGAACTACTCTTAGGGCGCCTATTGTTTGGAAGGTGTTCATCCGTATATTTAGTAACAGGGTGGAATCCACCAGTAAATTATTGTCCCAGATCGTACGTTGCAGGAAACGAGTTATTTGACTAAAACGCAAGCCAGTTTTAGCAAAGGTTAAGGCTAAATATTGATCGAAACGTTTGGCCAATACCAAAAAAGGAAGGACAAAATACAATAGGATATGCGTTGCGTGCATATGTGTAACATCTGTAATTTTACACGAGCAGAGTTTAGTTATTTAAAGAGCGCTTGCGGACGTCTTAGCAAAAATGCTTACTCTCATTTTCAAATTTTAAATTAGATTTCCGAAAGGAAACTTGAGCTTGCACCAAAGAGACTTTATTGCTTTCAATTCTAGCCAAAGGAAATCTGAGTTGTTTTTTTACTAACCAGAGTTATCAATTTGCGTCAGAGCATGCAACCTCGCACATTGTGGAGATGGATAACCGAACGAATTATATGGTTTCCTCATCATCATCATCCTCTAAATATAACTCAGTTGACTGCATTTTGACTGAATTACAGGATATCGTATTCTTTGTTCAAAACAGTAAACCTAATGAGCAGAAACCAATGGCTTCAAACTCAGTTTATAAACTACACATTTTATATACGCTAAATGACACTTATTGTTATATTTAATGTTTCATTGAAGCCTGCTTTTAAAATTTTTAAAAACTGCAGCAACGTTAGTCTGCTTGCTCAAAATTTAACTCTGCCAATTGTGGGAGAAAACAAATTTTCCATTGTAAAAACTGATCGACATGCTATAAAAATGATTAGATATTGGTAAAAAATCATACTTATGGATTCATTTGTTCCTGTATATTTTTTAAATACCTAGGAAAATATCATCAGTTAAATTATATATACAGTATATATATTTTGTTTATTCCTGTCTTCCTTGTTATTTCATTGCAAATGGCACATTTCAATTTTAGCAACAATTTAACGATGTTTTTAATCACTGCTCATTGTTTCGAAGAGCAAGAGCAAGAGCTAACATCACATTAAAAAAAAAAGACTAACGCTGAGCAGTGATTAAAAAAATTTCTGAGGAATACATCAGTCTTGAATCCTTCATTTAATGATTTCAACACCCAGCCACTTGAAGATGATGAGAAAGCTATTCTATCAGTGTCATTACCATCGTACTAATAATGTGCCATTTCAAATGCCATCAACGAAATTTGTATTATTTTGAACTTTTTATTAATTGCATTCTCTTCATTCTTTGATCTTTTTAGCAAGCAAATGCAGATCGAGATTGAGCAGATGGCAGCTCGTTTGGTGGAAGCTGAGACCAAGCTGAAGACTGAGGTACAGAGACTGAAGAAGAAGTACCAGATCCAGATCACGGAGTTGGAAATGAGCTTGGACGTTGCCAACAAGAACAACATTGAGTTGCAGAAGACCATCAAGAAGCAGTCGCTTCAAATCATCGTGAGTGGTTCAGTTTGCAAACATTGTTGCCTACCATGTTAAATTCCCTGCAACTATGTCTGTCATATCTTTGAAGTACTGCGAGTCCTTCCATCTATCTTTGAATAACTCTTGACGATTACGCTTGAACGTTTTTTTAAACAGGACCTCCAGAACCATTACGATGAATTGCAGCGTCAATTACAGACCACTTTGGACCAATTTGGCATTGCTCAACGCCGTATCCAAGCCTTGCAAGCGGAACTGGAAGAAATGAGAGTCAACATTGAAGCCGTATGTTTGAGCTTGGATTCGTGTCTTTATCGGAGAGCAAATTAGAATTAGTTTTGACGTCTAATTGTATCATTCTTTCGCGTAACTAGGCTGTCCGTGCCAAGCGTGCCGCTGAGCAGCAATACGAAGAGGCTCATGGCCGCGTCAACGAACTGCTGACCATCAACGTGAACATCAGCGCTGCCAAGAGCAAAATTGAAGGTGAACTGTCTGCTCTGCAATCAGACTACGATGAGGTTTCTAAGGAACTCAAGGTAGGTAGTCAAACAGACATTAGTAATTATTGAATTTTCAATGTATTTTTGAGGTGGTAGGAACAACCACGAACCGAGACAAAAATATTAATTTCCTTCTTTTCCATTTCAGTTGGCTGATGAACGCAGCACCAAGGTTTCTGCTGAATTGAAGCACACCATCGATATCCTTCATGACGAGCAGGAACGAGTTGTGAAGATCGAATCGATCCGCAAGAGCTTGGAGATTGAAGTGAGGAACTTGCAGATCAGGTTGGAGGAAGTGGAGACCAACGCCTTGGTTGGTGGCAAGAGGGTTATCAGCAAACTCGAAGCGAGAGTAAGTTTGCTCTTAATAATTTCAGTTTCTCCTTTCGTAAAGTAACGAGCTTTTTGAAACAACTTTGTTTTTTGTCATCAGATTAGGGACATTGAGATTGAATGCGAAGAGGAGAAGCGCCGCCACTCAGAAACCACCAAGCTGTTGCGCAAGAAGGAGAGACAGGTTAAGGAAATCCTCATCACCTGCGAGGAAGATCACAAGAACATGTCTCTACTCACTGATCAAGTGGAGAAACTTAACCAGAAAATCAACGTGTACAAGCGCCAGTTGAATGAAACGGTAAGTTGACCTCGTTGCAGCGAATAGTTCTGATCGGCAAACGCAATATTGACTTGTTGGACATTTTTTCTTTTCGAATTTTCTAGGAGGGCATGTCCGCGGCTAGCCTGACCCGTGTCCGCAGGTTCCAGCGGGAACTGGAAGCTGCCGAGGAACGTGCCGAGAGTGCTGAAAGTAATCTTACTTTTATCAGACACAAGCACCGCAACTGGGTGTCCAGCAGTCAGCCACAGCAGAGTGGCACCAAGCAGATCTACGTGGTTGAGGAACACCGACACGTCGAGCCCTTCTAAATTCTTTCTTTAAAATTGCTTACTGATTAACCTGCCACACCCCCGCCTCACGTCACCACCGAAACGATGGCGTTAATCAAATCCGTTGCGCATGATCATCATCTATATGTGTGTGTGGTAGCGATTTCGTCTTCGTGTTGCTGTGTTAGATTTCGACAAAGGAAATAATACGAATTACACATATATAAATGCCGACCTGTACATCGAATCCAAGCGAAATACCGGTACTCCATGGAATTTTGCGATCCTCTCTTCATTCACCAATACTAGTCGTTATAGGAACTACAATCGGTGAAATAAATCCTGTCTTTGCAATGCACCAATTATCTTTTTTTTGTATTTAATTCATTAGAGCCAATAAACGAAGGGGTCTCAAAGCGAGTGGGACAAAAAGTATTGAATAGCTCGTGCTGGTGGGATCAGTAAGCGGGGGAACATTCTTGGATATTGAGAACTCGAAGGCCTCAAAATTCAAAATCAAGCACTGTTAAATTTTTTGCCGGTCCATTGAACTTTCAATTATCCAAGACGATGCGTATCTCTTACGGGTGGACAAGTAGGCTGGTGTGTGGCAACCCTTTAATTTTACATGGGTCAATCAGGAAGCACTTTTGGGGGTTTATACTTTTCCCCCGCATCAATGCCCTAAAAAGGTCTCTGTCGATAATTGTTGACATCTGAATTAAATATAAATCATTAATTGTGCGTCTTGTTTCTTATCAAAATAGCTTTGGATTCAGTTGTTCGGTTAGTTTTTTTCCTCCCTTTTTGGTATTCAGCACATACAGTCCCGCTGCATCTTTTCCTATATTTCTCTTCGAGATCATATCATCTCAAAATTTTTTTTTAAATCGTTCTAACTCTTTCAGATTCACTCGCAGAAATTTAATTCCTTAACATGCATTTGTGTCCTTTCAAGAAGAAAATGTATTTAACCCATAGTCTTTGGGCTATTACTCATTTGGAAAGGATTTGAGAAAAGGTATTTAAATTCACGTGAAACTTTATTCTGTGCGTAATAAAAATGGTAATTTAAGTTTACATTGTAATATTGTGTATTTCTCAATTGCCAGCTAGGCGTCATTACTAGTATCCTTGCATGCAATTTGTGCCACCCTCCAACGATTCCTTAATATGGGAAGAAAACAGCGAATAAGTCAGCTTTATCACATATGGGAATCAGTAATGGATGAAACAGATTTCATAAGACATGAAAATAAACGTGAATGGTTGGATAACTGATAGATCTTCAATGCATCAAGAAGATGAGCAACCAAGTCACCAAGAGCAGAATATGCAAACCATGGATTAACTAAAACTGAAGCACAGGAAAATAAATTCTGGTAAGCCATTTATTTTTCATTAGATCTATGTATTCTTTTATTTTTTTTATAACAAATGGGTGCCATACCATCTAGTTCAGTGTTTTCCAACCTTTTAACCCCTGCAGACCGGTGAAAATATAGGAAATATTTTGCGGACTGGCAAAAATTGGAAAAAATATTGCACAGACTGCTAAGGTAGAAATACAAACCATTACTTATATAAAGTTGTTGGTAGTAATTTAAAAACAAACCATTACTTCTATAAAGTTTTTGGTAGTAAAAAAACACTGGTCTAGTTAATGAACTTGGGCTAGCAATTGCAAAAAACTATGAACTGAAGTATATTACTAAAAAAAACCATTTTGAATGAGCCAATTTAATGTTAACTGTATTTTAAAATTAGTATTTGGGTGACAGTAACAGGCTAGAATGTTTCTAAGATATTTATTAGGGATTATCTCCAAAATTAGGAAATAACCTACAAACATATATACTGTATGGGGCTGCACAAATGATCATAACATTTAGGTCCACGGAATAATACTAATAAGCTTACACTTTACAGTATATCATCCATGGATGAGATTATACTTAAATATCATCAATGATAAATTGAGTAGTCAATTTCTAACAATTAAATAAGATAAAACAGTGTATTAAATACCAATTTTTATTCAACATTAAATAAAGATGAAAAATAACGCTAATAATTAACGTGTATAGTCTTCATTTGGTCCGTTTTTTTTAAATTTCTCTCTCCTCTGTATATTACAAATAGCATAAGCTGCATGGCTGTTATGCAGGAACCAATGAAATTGGGAACCTACAAACAAAACAATCAATTGGCGAATTGTTCCCAAAATATATTGATGATTAAACTGATCGATGCATAACACTTACTTGAACTACATAATCATCTGCTAAAACCCCGTAATACACCCAAAGTGAAGACATTAGAAATGATGCTCCAATTAATGGAAATGGCATGGAATCTGTATTTTTTGTGCGTATAACCAAAGCCTTCAAAAGTCGACAGTATTAAAAAATGAATTTGTGATTTGAAATGCCTAAATATGGTGATAAATACACGGAGTACTTACAATATCTGATAAAGGAGAGCCCATAAATATAATAGAAGCCATAGATGACATATAGCCAAGAATGTTTACGGTCTTGTCATTGTCGCTTCCGAAAGCTCTGGCGAACATAAGTAATGACAGTATGCTCGCTATTAAAGCAATAAGCCTAATCTGAGTTTCCCTCTGAAATATCCAAAATAGAAGGTCACATGTGCAATATGATATATACATCGGAAACTAGGATAAGAAAAAAACTTGCCTTATTACTACTCATGACATAATAAAAAATGAGATAGAATATTTGCATTATCAGTCCAACAGAATTTACGACAATTAAAACGAAATCCTCTTTTCCTAATCCATAGCAGATCCAAAGGGTACAGCTGCATAAATACAGACATTTTTGACTCGTGGTATGATACTAGTCAGCAACCTTCCATTTCCGTAAATTTCATCCACAAGATTTAATTACCTGACACAGCAAGTGAAAAAAGGAAGGGGCGACACGCCAATTGTACTTTTCTTATCCCAAATAGTTTTGCATATTCCTCTAAAAAGAATGAAACGGCATAACTTAATTAGAAGAATGACCTCGGAAAACTAAATTGATTAATTACATGGAATGGAGCTCACATCCCCGTTAGAAACAATCCTATCGTCACGGCTGTGGCAGTATAACCAACAACGTCCTTATAATCCAGACCATTCTAAAGCAACAAGTATAAATCCATGACTCGATCGAGATTTTCACAAGCATGCAGAAAAATTAAAAAATAGGCTACTTGGATCAGCATCACTTTTACATGCATATATGACAACTGGAATTTTCAAATATAAAACTACAGGTAAACTTGTCACATAACACGTACCATCTATTATATAAAGAATAAACGTACGAAATTATATTGTAAGGTAGAGAAGTACTCAGACAGAAGATTTACAAATGGCCCTTTAACCACGTTTAGCAGTCGTGTAGTATTCAATCATCGGTGCAAAATTGACACAGTACTATAATTCCTTTTGCACAATTCAATGCCAATTAGTGCCAAGTGTCATTCGTAAAGCTAATTCGACTACATGTACTCCTATTGTTTAAATTAATTAGTGGGAAGACGTAATTTGTGGCATTTACAATAATGTAAACATATCAGAGTATATGGTAGCTGCATGGATCAGTTGTCATACTAGCTAGTATCTGAAAATTATGTTATGATTAATTTACCTGTTTTACACTTTCCTCGACCACTCCCATATTTAATATGTTCCTGGAGTATATGACACGTACTAGCTATGCCTGACAGCGCATCAAGTTGTCTGATGCATATGCAAAACTGCCACAACAACACAATCCTAAACTTTACGAGTTAGTACTTTGAAGTATTAAGTGACAATGGTTGTGACCTGTAAGCAGGTCAAATAGTTACGCCCCTCTCGCTATACGAGTCGTCGAAAACATGCACAAATCCAGAGGAGAACGGGTATGCAGGTGTAAACTGGAAATCGCGTGAAGATCGAACGCCGCACAAAGTTTCGATCAACTTCTGATGGAAATTACACACGAGTGTGTATCAGCAAGTTTAGAATAAGATTTAAGTTCTGGACATAGTGCGTCAGAAGTATGTAAACTCTTGCGCACGTGTTTCAAAATGTAGAACCAACTTTAACCAGCTACACGTAACACCGAGAACGAGAAGTATAGCATACTTTTTAACGACATGAAGTAATGCGACATTCGACAAGAGGTAAGCCGACAAGTACAGTAGTAAGCCGACCGACAATCAAAAATCTTAATAAGTCGAGGATTGACTTTTGTTGAATCACTTGATAAAACGAGAGGTTTCACGTTTATTTTTTAGGAATCGTTTAGGCGAAACATGTTAAGTTGACTCGAGTTGATTAGTTACACGTCGGGATTTCCGTTAGGCTTAATCCGTCATTTGCAAAAGCGCCGTAGCATTTAATTAAAAGCTGAATGCACAAATTCGCGACAGGAAAGCATT
>JAQGAO010001118.1:0-26484 GCA_034697705.1 Ommatoiulus sabulosus
TGGAAAACCTGGAAAAGTCAGGGAAGAATGGTTTAGTTTGAAAAAGTCAGGGAAATTCAACGCAGTCATGGCGATCTGAAAATAATACTATCTACAAGGTTAGCTAAGGGCCCATTTTCCAAGTAGAAATTTGCAAAATTTTTCAACATTTTCGGAGTATAGATTTGCAAACATTTCCACGTTTTCCATGTACCAATTTGCCCAATTTCCCACGTTTTTTGAGTACAAATTTGCAAAATTTTCCACGTTTTCCGAGTTCAAATTATCAAACTTTTCCACGTTTTCCATGTACAAATTTACACAATTTCCCACATTTTCTAAGTATTAATTTGCAAAATTTTCCACGATTTTTGAGTACAAATTTGCGAAATTTTCCCCGAATACAAATCTTAAATAGACTTAGTCCCAAGACTAAGAGTCATAAACTTGAAATAATTTTGTCTGATTGGATTTTAAAAGTACAAGGAAAGTATTTTCGAATGAAGACTATGGAGGAAGTAGAAAATATATTGTGTCAGAGAATTAGAGAAAATGTTGTGTGGTGTGAAAATGGTGAACAAGTTATGGGCGCCTGGCAACATCCCTACTAATTTATTTAAGTCAGGGATTCTTTATAATATTTACATTTTTTTTAATGTCATTTCTGATTTTTGTTGATGCTTGCATTTTTCAGCTTGCAGCATCCTCTTCTTATGGAGATGCTTACTTAACTGAAGGAGAGGTAAGTTTTAGTTTCGGAAGACTGTTTATCTGTGGCATCTGAGTTTATAATTGTAACGGTTATACTTAACATTGCTTTGCAGGACACCATAGACTATAGTGCTAACAATGAACTGCGTAAGTTGCAATTCTACGGTGCTGGCCCTAAAATGCCGGGTTACCTGAGTTCCCCCAAAGGTAAATGAGGTTACCCTCTGGAGTCTTGGGCCCCTGCCCCCGAATAGCAATCCTCTCTGCAAAACTATACTTGTGACTCGTTCAGTGGCATGTTTTGCTATTTTACAGAACAAGAAGTAGTAGTAGCGAAAGAAGAAACTAAAACCAAAAGTCCTAAAGGGAAAGGAAAGCCGAAGTATATTAATCCCGTGGGTATATTTGCTTAAACTCGCTTTTTTATTTTTGTTTGCACAAAATCATCTCGTTGCTTCTGTTGGCAGAGTGCGTTGTCCATAGTATTTTGTTGAGTCTCAGTTATGATAATTATTCTCATCTGTGGAATTGCCACAGAAGGTTCGAGTTGTAGCTATTGTTCATGTGTTCTGAGCTGCTTTGTTTTTGTGTCTTTAATCAAGGATTATATTGATGGTGGTTTCAAGTCACTTCAGGTGAGATTAACAGAACTGCATAACTATTAACAGCATACACGAGCAAACCATACTGGTGCTGACTGCCAATGGGATTACTTCAAGAGGCTAACCTTGTACAGTGCCAATTTTTAGGGAAAAAAATTTAAATTGAAAGAAGTAGTGGTTTAGTTAACATTATGACATTGTTAAGCTGACAAGTGGTAAATAAAAAAAGCCAGATAAAACGTTTGTCACCTTTACTGGTAGTTTCATGAATGCTGTTAACATGCTTGCTTGCAATTATTAATTACCAGCTAACCTGGACCTCGTTTGACAGAAGATTATGGTCATACTTAATATTTTGTCACGATTGTGAGCCATGCCCAAATATTGACACAATTATGTCAATTCTTTTCGTCTATTTAGAATTTTTATGATACATTCTATATCTGTTAAAATTTCTTGTTTTTTCTTTCTTTTTATGTTGGCCAACATAGATTGATCAAATAATGTGCAACACCTGTGGCTGTGGCGATGCCGAAGAATGCATGCTTTTATGTGATGGCTGTGATGATAGTTACCATACATATTGTTTGATGCCTCCTTTAAGTGATATACCAAAAGGCGATTGGCGTTGCCCACGTTGCATTGCAATGGTAACTTAAAAAATTAAGCCATTGATGATTTTTAATGCATGATTTTATTAATTTTTCTCATTCTTTGCTTTGGTGACGTTTCACAAAGCTTGACAAGTACATTTTCATTAGAAGTCAAATTTATCATTATTTAATGTTTGTATTCTTGAAGAGCTTGTTAAAAGCTTGCTAGAAATTAAGTTTTCTGCAAAATCTAAGTTTAGGGGGGATAAATACTCATTTAAAATTGTTTGCTTATTTTGATGGCATTTCTGCTTATATGTATATGCATTTTAGGAATGTCACAAGCCTCAAGAAGCATTTGGGTTTGAGCAAGCGCAGAAAGAATACACCTTGCAGTCATTTGGAGAAATGGCCGATCAATTTAAGAGTGACTATTTCAACATGCCCGTTCATGTATGAAATGTTCTAACCATTTTTGCATTCATTGTCAATTGTTGTTTCACTGTTAATATGGATATTGTTCTGGCACAGATGGTTCCTACTGCTACTGTTGAAAAGGAATTTTGGCGTATAGTTAGTGCAATTGATGAGGATGTTACAGTGGAATATGGGGCTGACCTTCATACTATGGAACATGGCAGTGGCTTCCCTACCAAAGCGTCTAAAAACTTAATGCCAGGCGATGAGGTATGATGAGTGTTGGTTGTAAATTTTATCCTAAATTGCTGCAACCTATTAGCTGTTGTTGATTATTTAAGTCTAAATTTATTGCATTTCAGGAATATGCTAATTCTGGCTGGAATTTAAATATACTTCCTGTTTTGGAGAGCTCTGTTCTCTGCCACATCAATGCTGATATATCTGGAATGAAGGTTCCCTGGATGTATGTAGGCATGTGCTTTGCTACATTCTGCTGGCATAACGAAGATCACTGGAGTTACTCGATAAACTACCTTCACTGGTAATTAATTTACTTAAAAGGCATTATCATTTAAATTTGTGGTCATTTTTGGAAACTTTGGTAATATCAACTTTATTATGCAAATTGTTACTTTAGGGGAGAGCCAAAAACATGGTATGGAGTTCCTGGAAATAAAGGACCATTATTTGAAACCGCAATGAAAGCCGCTGCTCCTGAGTTATTTGAAATGCAACCCGACCTGTTGCATCAGCTTGTGACGATTATGAACCCAAACATTTTAATGAAGGCGGGTGTCCCAGTAAGTGAATTTTTTGTACTCTTTTTAAAGTTTGCCCTTATTAAAAAAATGATGGCATTTGTCATGTTTTATTGCTTACAAATTAATGACATTATCCATGTTCATGTTCAGGGAAAAGCTAAGATATTGATGTTTTTCAGTATTTTAGTATTCATGATATTCATTTTATGGGTTGTCTTTCATACTTTTAAGGTTTACCGGACAAACCAGTGTGCAGGCGAATTTGTCATAACATTTCCAAGAGCCTACCATGCTGGGTTTAATCAGGGCTATAATTTTGCTGAAGCAGTGAATTTTTGCCCTTCGGATTGGGTAAGTTCCTTTTCATGTACTATATTAGTAAATCATTTGCTGGAGTACTAACATTGTTTTAATTGGTTTTAGTTACCCCAAGGACGTGAATGTATCGACCACTACAGCATCTATCACCGATTCTGCGTTTTCTCCCACGATGAACTGATTTGTAAAATGGCTTCTGATCCAGACAGCTTGGATCTTCATTTGGCAGCTGCAACCTACCAAGATATGCTGCGCATGGTTGAAAGTGAAATGAAGCTTCGTAAAATGTTGATGGAAAAAGTTAGTGTCTCGGTTATTGTTTGTTCAAAAAAAAAACTTTAGTTGACAAAGTGTGCTAGCTTGTTGTTGTTGACATTGCTGCTTGCAATATATTAGGGAGTCAATAATGCCGAGAGGGAAGTTTTTGAGTTGTTGCCAGATGATGAGCGACAATGTGAGGTCTGTAAAACAACTTGCTTCCTTTCGGCAGTAACTTGTGCTTGCACTACTCGATTGGTTTGCATTAAACACGTGAAGGATCTTTGTAGCTGTGAATCATCTAAATTGTGTCTCCGGTAAACAAACTTTTAAGACATCATTTTCAACAATTGAGTACAATCCCTTGCTAAAATATTGATTAATCTTCAAATGCATTATTAGTTATCGCTACACACTGGATGAACTTCCTGTTATGCTTCAGAAGCTAAAGATCAGGGCAGAATCTTTTGATAACTGGGCTATCAATGTAAAGAGTGCATTAGAAGCTTTACCTGGGTCAAAGATCGGTGAGTCTGCATTTGAAATTTTTGAAATCTTCAAATTTAAATTACAATCGTAACAAATTCTGAAATCTCAACAAGGTTAAAATTTAACTTTTCGTTAGTGTATTGATTGAAAAATCCTTGTTAAAGTTGATTGGAAAGTAGGGGGTATTGAGCAGGTGTGTAATTTGTTTTATGAAATTTATGCAAATGACAGGCCTGTCTTTATTTTTCAAACTGTTAAAATTTTTGGCTTAGATGAAAAACAAATAGATAGACAATTGTGAACTTTTATTACAAACATCGATTACTTCATCTAAAGTTAATGACATATAGAACATGTATTGCATTTCTTGTAGCCTTCGTTTTATATTAATCAATTTTTATAACCCTCGTTTAGAATTGGCTGAAATGAGGGAACTCATGCGAGAAGCTGAGGAGAAGCGTTTCCCAGATTCTGAATTGCTTAAGTCCTTGGTTGCTGCTGTACAAGAAGCTGATAAGTGTGCTGCTGTAGCACAACAATTGGTCGGCAAAAAAGTGAGGACTCGTAACCGCCAATCCGTAGAAGGAAAATACGTTTCAAAGCTTACACTGGAGGAATTGCAGTTGTTTTCAGAGAAGCTAGATAGCCTTCTGTGTGAAATCAGTGAAGCGACTTCTGTAAAGGTTATACATTGTTTTATATTTGCAATTTAAAATTAGATAAAAACATTTTTTTCAACTCTTAAACGTTTTCAAAATAGCTACAATATATATGTTTTGCAATATTTGGAATTATTTTCCCCTATTGCTGAAAATAGTGTAGCAAGATTAAATAAAAGGCTCGTAATCAAGCCATAGACAAACTTATTTGCCTTTGGTTCAAGCAGTAGCCCACAATTATAAATGCGAGCCGGAGATGAGTGGTTGAAACTTCTGAATGTAACCAACTAATTGGTTTTCTTTTTCTTTCAGGAGTTACTTACAAATGTAATTCAGTTCCAACAAGATGCAAAACAGATGTTAGAATTGGAGACTCATGAGTCCAGCACACTGGAAAAATTATTAGATGCTGGCATGTCATTTGATATAGATCTTCCTGAAATTCCTAGTCTCAAGCAGGTTTGTTTTCCTTATGGATTGATTCACTTAATTACTGATTACATTGTAATTTAAAATTCAATTGACAACTTTATCATATATGATACGGACAGAAACTTCAGCAAGTATGTTGGTTGGAAGAAGTTAGTGAAGCATTGGCAGATCACAGTCATGTGACCGTTGAGGTTTTAAGAAAATTTTTGGATTCTGGGGTTAACTTGCCACCACATGTGCTGGTAGAAAAAGCCATGGCAGAGCTGCAGGATCTTCTTACCCAAGTGGAACGTTGGGAAGAAAAGGCTAAAATTTGCTTAATGGCAAAGTATGTATTCAATTAAATTATTTGGACTTCTCCGTGTGTTCAATAGACTCACGTATTTGTGCTTATGCTTTAGGCCCCGTCATGTGATGGCTACTCTGGAAGCCATTATTTGTGAAGCCAATAATATTCCAGCTCATTTGCCTAACACATTGGCCCTTAAAGATGCAGTTAAACGAGCTAAAGAATGGAACATGAAAGTTGAAGCCGTACAGGTTAACAATTATAATAACTTTTGGGTTTGGTTTATTAGTTGTTGCGCTCTAGTAATAAGAGTAATTTTGCTACTATGTGTAAAACATCTTGTATATCATCAGTTGTTGAAGTTTAGAATTATATTTGTTTTAACACTTCAGTGTTTTAAAAATAGCTACACTATATATGTATTGCAATATTTGGGATTATTTCCCCTATTGCTGAAAATTGTGTAGCAAGATTAAACAAAAGGCTCATAATCAAGCCATAGACAAACTCATTTGCCTTTGGTTCAAGTAGTAGCCAACAATTATAAATGCGAGCCTGAGACAAATTGTACCGCTATCGATTCAGCAGTTTTAGAATGTGTGCTGATCTGGTAAAATTACAAATATCTTAAACTACACTAGCTGTACTAGAAATAATTATGTTGTGTTTGTTTGATTATCTTTTTTCGTTACCACAGGGTACCCTCAGACCTGCAAAACCTGGGAAAGTCAGGGAAGACTGGCTTATTTTGAAAAAGTCAGGGAAATTTAACTTTGACATGTTGTTGCATTCCAAATGAAATGCTTCCACATGGTTAGCTCAGGAACCATTTTCTGAGTACAAATTTGTAAAAATTTCAACGTTTTCTCCCACGTTTTCCGAGGACAATTTGCAAAAAAATTCCACGTTTTCCGAGTATAAATTTGCAAAATTTTCCACGTTTCCCCAAGGACAAAATTCAAAAAATTCCCATGTTTCCCCGAGGACAAATTTGCAGAACAATCCACGTTTTCAGATTAAAAATTTGCCAAAATTTCCTCGTTTTCAAAGTACAAATTTGCAAAAAAAAAAGTCCACGTTTTCCAAGGACAAAATTTAAAAAATCCGCACGTTTCCCGAAGACAAATTTGCCAAATTTTCCGTTTTCAGAGTACATATTTTTTTTACAATTTTTTATTGTTATTTATCAAAATTCTGGGGGAACCCTGTACCAATGGAGTTCAACAACTAGTGCACTGGGATGAATGTTGCTTGAGGTTAAGGCAACATAAGTCATTCATCATGGTGTGTTGCATACTGTATTAGTTTTGAAACAATAGATTGAATCTGTGTATTGTTTTAATTTAGAATGGAGAGCACTATCCTTATTTAGAAGTATTAGAGAACTTGGTTAATAAAGGGCGTCCTATTCCTGTCCGACTGGAGACACTGCCGCAGGTGGAGTCTCAGGTTAATTCGGCTAAGTCCTGGAGAGACAGAACAGCTAGAACTTTCTTGAAAAAAAATGCTTCCTACAGCCTCCTAGAAGTGAGTTGTATTATTATCTTGCATAGTTTATACAAATGTTATCAGCTTGTTAACTTCGGCTTTACCATTTTCAGGTGCTCTCTCCACGCACGGATATTGGTGTGTATTTGAATGCCAAAAACCGCCGGAAGAAAAAGGATGGAAACGCCGAGGATCGTGAGAAAGAATCTCATATCATTGACCTTAGTGTTGATGATACAAGGGATCCTGCTGCAATTGTACGTTCTACTTTGAATTTTGATTTGATTCCCTTTTTCCTTGGCTCTGACAATATTGATGGATTGTAACATGGCAGCACATGTGTAGTTTTTGGGAAATACAAGTTTTCTCTAGCCATAGAAATAACATCTGCTGATGATGTTAATTTTATGTTGGGCATGTTGATAGTTATATTATTAAAACAATATGATAAACTATATTATCCTGTGAGGTTTGGAAATAAAGAAGTATTGGATTGAAATGTGTTGAGGAGGTGGCAGCATGATATGCAGTATCTAGTATATAGGAAGAAGCAAAAAAAATTGTATATTTAAGCTGAATTTAGTTTAGTTTCATCCTCTGCCAATGTTTTAAGCATGGACCTCTATTTATTGTTAGGTTGCAGCATTTAAAGTAGCAGAGCAAAGGGAAGTTGAAGTCATGAGACAGTTGCGCATTCGAAATTTACAAAAGCGGGCTGAGGACACTGGTGATGATGCCAAATACTGTGTGTGCCGCAAGGGACTTACTGGCATGATGCTTCAATGTGAACTTTGCAAAGACTGGTTTCATTGTAAGTTTTATTGTTATTAGCATTACTTTAAAGGAATCTTTTGTAATTAAAAAAGTTCTGATTTTAGATTATTGTTTTGATTTCAGCAAATTGTGTTCCCCTTCCAAAGTCGGCTACTCTGAAAACAAAAGCTGGCCAAGCTGTCATGACCCACATGTCGCGTGACCTTAAGTTTCTTTGCCCTCCTTGTTTGCGCTCAAGACGGCCACGCCTTGAAACAATTTTATCATTACTGGTATCTCTACAAAAATTGCCAGTTCGCTTACCAGAAGGGGAAGCACTGCAGTGTCTTACGGAAAGGGCAATGGGTTGGCAGGTGAATAGCATTATTTTTGATATTAATATTGCTTGGCATGTGTTGGCATTAACTCTTCCCAAATTTAATAGGATCGAGCCAGACAGTCATTGGCAACAGAAGAGCTGGCAGCAGCACTGGCAAAATTATCAGTATTTAGTCAACGAATGGTGGAGCAAGCTGCTCGTGTAAAAACCGAAAAGATCATCAGTGCTGAACTGATGAAAGCTGCCAATAATCCTGAATTACACGGAAACCCTCATGCAGGATTTGGGAGTTTCCCAATTGATAACAATTCATCTGATCATGAGGATGTGTTTAAGGCATTTAAAACTACTGAAAGCTCGTGTTCAGAATCGCAGGTTAGAAATATTTATAAATAGTATATTAAGCATGAGTCATGAAGGGCAAATTTGCAAAGACCTTCAAACTTCAATCGTTAAACAGTATTTTTGATTTCACGACATGTTAGCCACTTTTTTCTTGCTTTTCCACACATTGCAGCAACTTACAAATCCATTCCCTTTTACCCTGAAATTAACATGATATTGGATGAATAAGTTATTTCCTTAAGTAGAACCATCAGGTAAACCAAACATGGTCTGGTAATTTAAAGAGACCATTTTTGGTATTTTCTATTGTAGGGCAGATGCAGAATAATTTTTTGACAATTATTACTGTTACTTTGGAAAAAGGATTATTTCAAGATATCACTTTATTTAGCCTATACATGTACTATCTAATCAAGGGGAGACAAAGCATTATTAAATAATTTTTTTAGAAAGAATAACTAAAATAAAGGATATTAATTTTGTTTGTTTGTAATGAAAGTTAAAAATCCATCTGTGTTTAAACCTTTTTTTTAATTTTAAAGGAAGACCTACCTAGTGTTGGTGGGAGTATTGACGTGCGCTGCAATTCACTTGCATCTGGACTGCCTTCACCCTCTAAAACTGGCACTGAAGCTTCCGAAAGTTCCTGTCAGTCCGATATGACATTTGACCCAGAGGCACCACACACATTCAGTAGCTCTGAGCATGCTTATTCTTCTGCCTCCAAGTCGGCTCTAGGTAGTGTTGATACTTGCTCTTATTAACACTTATGTAATTTGTTGTTAGTATTTAAGCAACAATCTTTTCCCTTAACTAGGGCAATCTCCACGTAAACATGCCCGTAAGTCTCCATTAGTACCTAGGCAATTGGAGACACCAGTCCTAGAATTAACTCCCATTGCGAAAGCTCAGCTAGAAGAATTGATGATGGAAGGAGATTTGTTGGAAGTATCTTTAGATGAAACCCAACATATTTGGCGAATTCTTCAGGCTTGCAAACCCCATCGAGATGAGTCGTTTCCCGATTTTGAAGTATGTTCTCATGTTTAAATTGATCACAAGTATTTTGGGTGCTGCATACAAAACACATTTTATAATTCATGAGCAGTAATTTCTCCAATGTTAATTTTTGTTATCCGTCACTTTCAACTATTCATAATTCTCTATCCAGTTAAGTGTATATAATGTTAAGCATGGATGTTATTGGTTCTTTCTTTAATCAGGACATGGAAAATGAAAGCGTCAAGTCACAAGACAATGATAAACCAAAAAAGGTGATAAAGAGAAAACTAGAAGATGATTCTGTTGGACACAAAATCAAGCAACTGCAAACCAGGTTCAAGATGAATAAGAGTTTGTTAGTAAAAAAAAATATGAGACCCGTAAAATTAACCAAAAAAATTAAAAGGGAGATGGAAATGAGTGGCTTTATTCCCAAAGGTAAAGTAGTCACTAGTTATTTATTTTCCTATTTAATGAATGTCTATTGCTTTGCAATCAATATCTTTGTTTGCTTCAGTATTAAAAAATAAAGATGGCAATCAAAATGGCAGCATTCAAAAACTAAAGAAGATTAGCAAGGAAAAGCTTTTGCTGAAGAAGAAGCACCAACAGCAAAAACTTCTTGGAAAGAAATTCAAAACTACATTAAAAATGGGCCCCAGTTCTTTAATTCCATCATCGTCAGACACGTTAGAGGTAAAGCAGGAGCGGCGTAGAATTAAGAAAGAAAAGGGAAACTCCAATGATGATGAGATGGATGATAATTGCGCTGCACCAAAATGCCAGAAACCAACAGGTACATTTACATTGAGTATTTTTATGTTCTAAATAGAAATGAAGACTAATGAGGTGGCTTAGAGGTTAGCATCCTCGACTTGCATTCGGTAGATCCAGGTTCGATTCCCAGGTCGGCTATCCTTGATTGTGGTTTTTCATGGTTTCCCACAATTCCTCCAGGCGAATGCTGAGATAGTTCCTATATTAAATAGGCCATGTCCGTCTTCCCATCCCATCCTAGTCTTAAAGTCCCGGTAATTACGGGAAAAATAACTAAATTGTGAGGTTGGGGTCCATCATGTCCAGACTGCTTAGTCTGACTTAATTTGTATAATGATCCCCCCTGCCAAATGGTAGCCTACTATGTACTGACTGCAGGGTAAAGAATTGAATTGACCTATTTTGTTTCTTGTCCTGACAGGAATCGCCACCAGAAGTTTTCCCCCATTGTTTGAAATTAACCTGTATAAACGTTTTGTTTGTACATTGAATAATCTGCAAAAAATATTTAAATTTAATATTATGCTTTAAAATATTTTCTTTCTTGTTAATGCTGTATGTTGTGTATGCATGGGGATCCTTTTTTTTGGGTGATGGTTTGTTTCATGACCGACATTTGCAAGAATTGGAGAATATGGAATATGAGGAAACGTACCTATTCAAATGCTTGTAAAAATTGAAGGGGCCTTTGACAACTATTTGAGCTAATTGTTTTTCTAAGAATTTTTTAGTACATTTGAGGAGTTATTGGAAATTTCGATGCTGGAGCGATGGCTATTATGTTCAAATTTGTGGTTGAATAAACGTTGTTTTCCATCTAATTTCAACGATTCTTAATTTTTTAGTTATGATATGGTTCATTTTGGTCATGCTAATTTCTTGAGACAGGTAAGTTTCTCTCGTTTTGTGGAAAACATTTGCAGATTGTCGAGTTCTTGATGTATGCCAAGAGTACTGCTTACTAATGATAAACTATTGTTCTCCAGGCAAAGGCATGTGGAGACTATTTAATTGTTGGTGTTCACACAGATGGTAAGACAATGTTGAATTTTTTCTATGAAATATTTGGACTAGCATGACATGTATGATAAAATGGAGCAAGAATTCTCATGTTACCATCGTTGACAAATGTATTGTCGGGACACACAAGAATGGGAAAGGGAGGATCAGCAATTTTTGGAAGGGATATATTCATGAGATATACTGCTTTCATTGTAATTCAATGTTGTACTTGAATTGATAATGCGTTTGACAGTTAACATAAATTTATCAGTACTGGTATAATGTAGCCTACTACTTGTCATTATATTGTATGAAAACTCTTATTTCATATTTTATCATTATGTTTTATGATATATTTTCAAAATAATGGAAACCGTAGCAAATATGAAACAGAGTTTGAAAATGGGAAAAAAAAAACAATGATATTGATAACATCCAGTTTGGTTACATTGTCAACATTTTAATCCACTTCCGTATGTCCGTGATGTCATATATAAAAGAACGTTTTTATTAGATATATTTGGATATCGTAGTATATATTAGAAATCTATATTGCAATTTTGGCAATCACAAAATTTCTGTTTTAAAAAAGGATTTTTTAAATGCTGACTAATATTTGAACCTTATTATGCATTTATTTATGTAATTATTTAGGCCGTTAACTACGTTTCATTAGCTGTAGATTTTGGAGGCATATTACTTCATATCAAGCGTTTTTCATGTTTTCAGATGAAATTAAGAAACACAAGGGTCCACCTGTTTTTACGCAACAAGAGCGATATAAAATGGTTCGGGCCATAAAATGGGTGGATGAGGTGAGTTTCAACTTCATAATGTCTGTGCATTTACTTATACAATGCGATACATATCTAATTCGAGTTGACGTAACAATTCAACAATCAGGTTGTTGAAGGGGCTCCATATATAACAACTGTTGAAACGTTGGACGAATACCATTGTGATTTCTGCGTTCACGGTGGTGAGTTTAAAATGTTTATGTTGAAGTATTCTTGATGGTATTTTTAAGCACTTTCTAACATTTTTTTTCAATAAACGACGATACAGCCTGAAGACAATTTTCTATAAAAGGCTATTTATTATAGACTAAGGTTTTTGTAAAATCTTGATAGTAATATAAATTGTAATTTTATCCGTGAAATATTTTATTAGAGTGTATTCTTAACTTCAGATGATATCACTATGACAAATGATGGAACGGATACTTATTTCAAAGTGAAAGATGCAAAACGTTATATGTAAGTGCACTTACTGTAAATGTGAGATGTCACCAAAATATGTGGCAGTATTGAAAATAATTTGCATTTGTCAAGCTGCGGCGCATTACAGTAATTCTTAAGCACTAAATTGTCTGCTGCCATTGGGTTGCTTGTGATAATCTGCATAATCTCCACCCACCATTGAAAGCCTATGGTGGTCACTCGCGTAACATTGCACATGAAAAGGATAAACGCATAATGACACTTAATTGTTCGTAGGCCTGTATTGAAATTCTGCACACATGTTTCTTGATTAACTTTCAATACTGCCAAATCTCGTTGTGACGAACTCCAAGAGACGTCAGTCAGATATGTCAGAAAATGTTAAAAAAAACAAAATGTGCTTGTACTGCATTGTATACAGGTACAATGTTGTACGATCTCTTGAAATACAAAGTTATAGTTTAAATGAGATAAGTTATTGAAGGTTTTTATTATTTCTTTCATCATAGTTTCGTGACATTATCTCAAAACATGTATGTTTGGGAACTTGAAAATTTGTTCATGTAAACTAGATCCTAGCAATAATTTGTATTAAGCGATTTCGTCTTAATGAGGTTTGACTATGTGGGTCTATGCGCAATTAGGCGTCGTTCTATGTATTTCTAATTCACACCTGTCAGTAACTTTGCTGTTAGGTGTGTTAGCTTCTTAATGCTTCGCTGAACAAAATCTTTGATTCAGCATTGCACTTTATAAGCTGCTTTAATTTTTTGAGTAAGTTTTTTTTTCCATTTCCATGTTTATAATAATAAAACTTGAATCGTGATTTCATAGTGGCCATACGAATATTACCAGTTATATAATGTAGAATGCATTTTTCCCCAGCGTAATAGTTTTTCTTTTGTATTTCTTTTCAAGTTCAAATAAATTGTTGATTTTCCAGAAAATGCTTAAATCAAATGAATATGGTCCACATTGTAAAAAATCTTCATGGCGTTTTAATGCCAGTGTCAGTGCTTGTGTGCATTCATGTCAGATTGTACGCATTGCCTTTGTCCGTTTGCTAATTTGCAGATGACATCACAATGGATTCCAACGGCCATGATACTTACCGCTATGTGAAGGCAGCATCTCGTTATAAGTAAGCAGTGCAATATCTCTACAGAGTGATTTGCCAGTGGCTTCAGTTTACCATTTTTTTGTCTTGCTGCCTTTGCAACCGGAGCAATTCATTCATGCATGTGGCGCTTCTTTCTTGTGATTTAACGCATTTCTTTTGCGCATGTGCTTGTTTACCCTAAACGTTTGTTTACGCTTAGAAATAGCCACTAAGTTTAAATGTTGAGATAAAATAGAATTATGGTGAATATTAATTTTTTTAAAAATTTATTACCAGGGAAGTGGATAGGACAGCAGGAATTTCTACGACAGATTTGGTGGGCAGGTATGCTTTCTAGATGGTTAAAACCTTATAATGCCATTGTCCAGTGCATTGCAAATATGTGGACCGGTTACAACAGCTTGCATTGGTTTTAATGTTAAATTGTTTTTATTTCATTACAGAATGTTACTAATGACCAAACAACATATGCTGACTGGTGAAAAAGAATATGGTGTAGACAAAGAGCAATCTGGCAATTTAAGCAGAGTAATACGCCAATAACGGTTTTATTAGTTTTGCTAAGCCATCTCCTGCAATTGGTATAGCTTAATTATTCTGTTGTGGCTATTATCTTTTATTTTAGGATCACAAAGCGCATAGTCCATGGACTGGAATTTCACAATTTTTACCCACAACTCGGAAAATTGTACAATTTTCTGAAGGGAAAGAGCCAAAAGTAAATAAAAACTGCAATTACAACAAAGAACAGCAATTCAAAAGAAACTGTGTGTGGTCCTTGGTTTATGCAAAATAACATTACGTTCGTTCACAAAAACGTGTTTCTTTGACAGCCCAAATCATTGCTAATATGCAATTTTATTTAAGATTTATGAATTACTCTGAACTTCTTATTTTTAGCCAGGAGATAAAATTGTTTATGTCGCTGGAGCTTTTGACTTATTTCATATCCTTTTATCGTCGATTTTCTGAAAACATTTTACTGCTTAATATTTAAATTTGCTTTTAAGATTTACCTTAACAATTAATTTGTACATGTGGGACATTTAGATTTCCTTGAGAAGGCTCGTGCCCAAGGAGATTACCTCATTGTTGGACTTCACACTGATCCAGTGAGTAAATTTCCGAGCAAAATGTTTGATTTATATTTGTCATGTGTTTGTATTGCTTTGCACAACTGCTATGGTGAGACTGAAGGCTCAATAGATTGCGTATTATTGCAATGTTTTACTTTTACAGATAGTAAATCGCTATAAAGGCAGCAACTATCCCATCATGAATCTACATGAGCGGGTCCTTAGCGTACTAGCATGCAAGGTGAGTTCTTAACTTAAAGATAGTGACTTGTTAAACTAATAAAAACTGTTTCCTCGGAGTGTAAATGATCATTATTTCGTCACTTCCATTTTTAGTATGTTAGCGAAGTCGTCATTGGAGCCCCTTATGCTGTTACAGCCGATTTAATGGACCACTTTAAGGTATTTCTTTTGATTTCATTAGCGAACTTTAAAAAGTTCGTAGTTGAACAGTATAGTTGTAAATACAGCTATATTTTATTTGGGCAATAATATAGATCCAAGCAGTTTTTCATGGCACGACCAACGTTATGCCTGATGTTGATGGAAGTGATCCATATGCTGTAAGTGAAACATTTACTCATTTTCTTGAGAATTTTATGGTAATTACTATCTTAATTTCTGTGAAGGAACCTACACGTCGTGGTGTGTTCTCAACAATTGTCAGTGGTAATGACATGACCACTCAAGGGATTGTAGAACGCATTATTGCCCACAGGTTAGACAGTTTTTCATCAGAGTTGTTTTTTAGTTTTCCATACTAAGGACCTTTCGTTCATTTTTTTTTTCGCTCGCTGCAGATTAGCCTTTGAGTCTCGTAATAGGGAAAAGGAGCAAAAGGAAATCGCCGCATACGAGGCCATGAACAAGGCAAACCACTATTGAATATTGGCATTGATTGAACCTATTCATGGTAAGCGAAACTAATTTCCTTTCATTAAAAGTTGATCTTTTCGGAGGTAAATGTTAAATATTTTCGTTTTTCTAAAGCTATTCTTTTTTTCTTTTTTTTTTTCCATTTGAATTTTAGACGATTCTGGTCGTTTTCATTCTCTTCACTATTTTTAACATTTCTAAAGCCTTCGCCATACTGCCACTTTTACTAGCACTTATATATTTTAAATTTTCTGATTATTATAATTATTATTACATATGCGATAATTTTATTTTGTTAATATATTTTTAAAATATATACTAAGATTTTGAAATGTGGTCCTGTCAGTATTGTTGTTTTATGGATAATATATACAATGTATGTGCCATTTATACATTATACTCCAGCAAATGCCAGTCCATTGCCTTCGTTCACATTGACCTTGGCATGACACGACCCAAAGTTGATCTCTCGCAATAGCACACTTGTTATGGTGCAATTTATCCACGCTTTGCCATCATATGAAATAAAACATGTTTATGATGTTGCTTCGTGACTCAACAATAAGTTTTTTAATTAAAGTAATCTTTATACATATTTCCCTGTATATGAAACTGTGAATACGTAAAATGCTTGTACAATGATGGCAAAATGATGAGATGTAACACTGTTGTATTTATGTAATAGTTTACCAGTAAAAATTAACAGAATAAGTGAGTGAACATTCTTGTATGAACATTCTTGTAACAGAACATTCTTTTGGGATACCAAAAAATGAATGTTAAAACTTTTGAAGGCATTTAAATTTCAAATGTTTTTGTCATTATTCCGATACAATTGTGGCTTAGTTAAAATTCTAAATGGCTGTTAGAGATCAAAAGGAAATTGGTAACCATATTTCCGAAAAAAAATATATAATTTCGTGATGAAATTATTCTCGGCTCATAAAATCGCCCATAATGTGTTTTGTAAAATTTTTAGATAAAAAAAAAGTTTTTGTATTCCTACCATTGAATTAACTTTGGGAATTTGACTTAATAATTGAATCTCAAAATGTGTCCGTTAGTGAAAATCTTTTTTCAATCGATTTTCTTGTTGGAACAGTGGCAATAACTACAGTGGCTGGTTAAGAGTTTCCTGAATTATTTGCATTGGACCAGAAATGGGCAAAATGATTAGGTTTGTTTGGTGGGGTTGAGATTTGTTACTAAGTTTAAACTAATGTACGTATAATTGAGAAAAAACTCATGAAAATGTACTACAAATTACTGTGCAAAGCATGATTTTCATGTCTTTTACTGGACTATGCACGTCAGGTAAAATTCAGCTTACTATGGTTCGTATTAAATATCCTATAAACTTGCTAGTAAAAATTCGGAATACATTCACTTGTGAATAATTTGATTAAAGAGGTGCAAATGCAACGGGTCACGTTATGTGGGACTGCTTAATAAAATAAATATATTCACAGTGCTAATCTTAATGTCTCTCTACATTAATTGGCCTGTTGGCCCAGGTGACAAATTAAAAATTATCCCAAATGTAAGTGGCAATCACATAAAATACGTCATCTTCAACCATGCAGTGAAGTATTTCAACGCTGCTAAACCTTTACCATTCAACCCTAGCCACTGATGACCACCCATATAATCCTCTCCAATCATCAAAAGATCAAAATGTCCATTTAAGTTTCAGTTACTGAAGCAGGGTTAGCTAAGAGTTTGCCCGTATCGTCTGTTTTATCCAGTCTGAATATGCTAAAACCCTGGTGTAGACACCTGGAAGGTTAGCCCGACCGCATCCAACGCCATAACTGAAAGAGTTGGAGACTGTTTTTAACGTGGCTTTCATTATGAAATTATTAGCCGTGACAGTCTTTTTCACGAATACTTACGAAACTATTCCTATTTGCTCCCAACGTCCATTCCGCTCACACACTAATGGGCCTCCTCCATCGCCCTGAAATATCATAAAAACAATTGGGTTTTCATTCTCTGTAGATTGACAGCATTATAATGAAAGTATCTGCGACAGAATCAAATTCCATTGTAATAAGATATTTCGAGGTATTTTTTAGGCGTCAAAAATCGATATCAGATGACAAAATAACAAAATTTCTTGACTTTTCCTAGATTGCATATGACCCAAAAAATCTCTGGGTAATATCGTTTTTATCTCAAGTAGCTCGCAGTTTTGTAAGGATTGCATTGTGGTCGACGTGCTGAGAATGACTTTGAATGTAGTCGATAACTTACATCACACGCATCAGCATTTTCAGTTCCAGCGCAAATGGCAGTGTGAGGGATGGCGAAGTTTGGGCCAAACTGGGATTGCAGCGCTGTCTGACAGTTGTTGTTGTTCCATATGGGAACGGTTATCTCTTTCAGCTGAGTGGAATGCTCGGAAGCTGAAATGAGTCAAGACGATTTTTTAAGATTTGGTGGGATGCGTTGGCCCATTGCAGGGCGCATCTATTTCTAAGATGTGTTTAACCTACTCTCACTTGTTCTCCCCCATCCAGTGATGACGCAGCGCTGTTTTGCCATTGCTCTGTCATCAATGTCACCCGAAGGCATGCACACAATGTCGATGTTGGGTCGTTTGCCTGCCCTTGTGGCCAGCCGTAAGAGAGCGATGTCGTTCAGTAAAGTGGTGTTGATGAAGCTGGGATGCAGGACAATTCTGTCAACGTTCCGCTCCTCATACTTGTACCTTTCATCGGTGGTCGACACATCGAATTCGCCCAAACGCACTTTTAGTGCTGGGAATTGCGCTGCGCTGTAAGAAACATAGCTTAGTTTTGACTTGCAGTGATTAAATGTTTGGGTACTGACTTTTGGTTGAAAATGTTAACCTCCTTCATTCGGTTTTTTTGTGGCCCCAATTGTGTTAACATATGGCAAAATTGATATATCATAGACTTTTAAGTTGAAGCTAGCAAGGGAATGCACAATTTTTAAAATTTGACAGTTTAACATAGTGGATGCTAGTAAAGATAATTTAGAAAAAAAAAAGTAAATTTTTATTATATTTATTTCTAAACAACTTTGCACAGTATGCATTTATACAATTAAGTGTAATAAAATTAAATAAGCATCACATCATTCATAATGTTTCTATGATTAATAAGTAAATATCCGTTTGTTGTAAATCACTGTTGAAGTGATTGGTCATGTTGAGGTCACAACTTCTCAAATGGAAATTGATTCATCATAATGTTGTACAAAGTAATTGGTTAGGTTTTTAAAAAAATACAAGTGTTGAATAACAGTTTTCAGTTTTAACCTCTAACGCCCGAAGGAACTTAACATTTTCATCCATGCACTAAGTTTAGCTGCATAGTGAATAAAAATGATTTACTAAGTATAAACACAGTGGGCTGCCGTAAGAACCCATCGCTCATCTAGTAAGGATGCACCGCACACGTAAACGTCGTGCGGACTTTCCAGAATGGCAGCCTGTAAAAAAGCATTGACTCATCATCTGCTATTCCACATTCTTTGGTTTTTCCTCAATGTCGGGGTTCGTCTATGACGTCCCATCATTGGCTCCCACCTGCCAAGGCCACTCGGCCACTTCCGCTTTGCCATCTCTGTCTCCGTCCGTGGTGCTTCCTTTCTTCCCACACTGAGATTTCTTGCTGGGCGGTCTGGGCAGGATGCCCACTGGTTTCGCATTCTTTGGTATGAAACAGCAAACCTGGTTTTCAGACGGACCGCAGTAGCTCACGGGTTTGCCACCGCTTGTGACACATTCCCAGTATTCCATGCAGTGACATCGGCCATCATCGTAGTGCGCGTAACCTGGTCACATTAGTTTTATTCGAGACGTTAATGCTTCAATATCCAACTGGTATCATCTTGAATTTTTCAACGCCGATGTAACATTAAGCTCATGAATTTAGGTTATTTGAATTCTCTTAATCCGATTAATTTCAACCTATTGCTTTTAATACATGTATTTTCTTATATTGTCATAGACGTATATAGGAATGGGGGTTTGATATTTTAACCCCCCAGAGCTCTAAAAAAAGGACAAAAAGTAGATATTAAATATAGCGCATTTAAATTTTAAGGAGTCTGGGGGAAGGGCAGGGGTTCAAGCATTATTTACAGTATATATTACAATTCCTGCTAAATAAATTATATAAGCTTACTTTAAATTTTTTTTTTCTTCACTTTGACGAATTTTTCGAGATGAAATAAACTTACTGGCTTCATTTATCCTTTGAGATTCGGAAGGCTGAGGGGTAATTAATACAGTGATTAGGATCGTTGAGGTAATCGCTGCCAGCCATCGATGATTTTGTTTGGAAGTTTGCTTCATTCTTGCACCGATCCTCATGACCACTTTTGAAAACAAAATAAAATCGAGAATAAATCTTCCGACAATTTCCTACTGGTTCTTTGACAAGCTAGTTTTGATCCCTTCTATAAATTCTATTTATCTAGAAAATAATTTCCATACGATTGATGGCGTGTATTTTATGTATTATTGCATTTGCTGTTCACTTCGACTTCCCTATTTTTGTTTTGGAAAATTAATGCTAAAGTAAATAGGAAAAAAATGACATTCTAGAGTTCGATCTGTGTGGACCTTGTTAGTTGTTAAAAGCGTATTGTGTAAAATGTAAGTGGCACAGCTTCTGAATTAAAACAAAAACAAACGGGAGTCTGTATTTAACCTCCAGAAGCGAGTTCAACCTGCCTACATTTTCGTATAAATGAGTACTTTTATTTCGGTATGGTTTTTAGAAACCGCCCTTATTTTTATGGATTATGCGCACCATTTTAATGCCATTAATTCTCCCCATTTTTAAAACTATGAGAAATATGATGTTCAGTTGTTCATAATTACACGCGATTAAAATCCATCCCACAAGGCCGAGAAACTTTCAAAAATATAGTTATTTGCCCTTGTCTGAAGTTGGCTTGACATACAAAAGATCTCTGCTTAGCTGTACGAGTATTTTATAATGGCTTAATCAACTGATTGACATGTTTTGTGAGTGTAGCTATTAAATAAATACATATGTAGTAGTGTAAAACACTGGAGAAAACATGCAATATTTTCTTTACAGTGAAAATTACAAATGTTACCAATCTGGTTAACTATTTCTCGTGCGAGAAAACATTGTCATTTTTCAGTAAATCATTGGTGCTGATGTTCTTGGAAAATGTCTTTGAACGATTATCAGTCGAAGTGAAGTTCGGAATATTGTACAGAAAAACGTATAAATTGTTCTGTTTAGATTCAAACAAAATTAACAAAATTAAACAAAATTATTAATCTGGCCATTACAAATTTCATTTCTCAGGACCGAATTTGTTTTTAAATCATTAATTGCGAGTTTTTGTGTGTGTGCTCCGCACCATTTTGTTTACTTTTTAACCAGGCCGAACCTGTTGTTTCAACCACCTAAATATTTTCTCTTCCTTTCTTTGATTTATTGCAAGCACTAAAATATGCAGGAAGTGAAAGGAGCATCGTGACACTGGATGCGCACTTCCCCTTTTCAATTGACGTAAATCATTTCCCCGTGATTTCGCACTTAGCAGCTAATTGCTGGATGATCATTTCTGATTTATTTTTGTACCGCGCTATTAAAATGGCACGGGTAATCCACCGCCAATTATAAAGAAAAATTCTAGTTTCGTTGATAGCTTAAATTCTCTCGTATGGTTCGATGACCCGAAGCATGGCCAAAGCTGATGCGAATTATGGCGTTTTGATTTCAGTAAAATGTGTCAGTCTACTTCATTTTTGGCTGAAAACTTCGTATTTTTTATATTTTACTTGAAACCTCAACTATCCTTTCTATTCGTAATTTACGAACACGTCAAAGAATTGAATAAAAATAAAGAAAATCTGAAGAAATGTTGAATTTCTTTCTCCAAAACTTTGTGTTTGCTCAGATGTGATTTCGCCATCTATATACAAAAAATAAGTGATAGGAATAAATTCTATATGAATGCTTTTACTGTAAATGTTTAGTTTCATAATTTATGTATATGAATATTACATTTTATGTGTAAAAAAAATTCAGAAAGTACACATCTTAAAAAGGACAGATATAAAAAAAATATCAGTTTAATTTTAGGAAGTTAGAAACTAAGGTAAAAAGTTTAAGTAGAACTTAAAATTCGCCGCACATGATTTCATACGAATTGTTCGGCATGTCCAGTTTCACCTGCCACCACAAACATTTTCTGTATTTTATGAGGAAATTAGTTTTTATTACTTCCTGACCGCAGCACCGTATGGTTGGGTTTTTTCAAATTGCTTAAAGGTTTCTTTTTCAAAGAACATACAGTATGGAAAATTGCAAAATGTTGGCTCGTAAAAATAACTATTCGTACCAAACCCATTATCTTTATTCAAATGTATACATTTTCGTCCGCCCACTCTACAGTGAACATTATAATGTGCTCGAAATTTACTCCCTTAAGCTTTTCTATCAACTCTGATAACCGACCAAGTTGAAAGCAAATTTATTGTTGCCCGCTTGCAGTACTATGGACGTGAACAATGTTGCAGCTCGGTGAATAGCCTCCTAACAGTTGAATGATCTCCATATTAAAAAGGAATGAAATTCTGTTTTAAATTGAATAGTAGATCTGCAAGGAAATGGACACAGACACGCAAACTGATCTCAGAATTCAGAATCAGTTTTATTTTATTAAAAATTTATGGTCATTTTCAGACATCTTAGAATACAAATATTAGATTTTACGATTTTTTTTTTGGGGGGGGGGGGGCATTGAGGTATTTTTTATTTATTTTCTGTATAAGAAATTATACGTGAAATTTCCAGGAAGAAATTACTAAAAGTAAATAACCTGTCTTTCAGAATTTTCGTAACACTAAAGAAAATTCATAAAATATTAGTTAGGTCGATTAATTGTTACATAAGAATGATAAAAATGGAATGAGTTATATGCAAGTTTTTTATAGTTTTGATTTCATTCTACGAATTATAATTCCAATAAAAATTACACTAGCTAGAAGTTGGATTAAAATGTATTCAAAATTTGATTTCTTGATCTCTGAAATACAGGACATGTAGTACATACAGTAAATTGATAAAATTTGGGTAAGATCCACGCCTGTTTAACCATAATTACTTCTATGAAATGGTTTTATACGTTACTCGATCCATCATAATCTGACTAATTGGTATGCTTTCCTATTTAATAATGCTGAATGACACATCTAAATTGTAGTGTAATGCCAACATCTTTGAAAAATGGAAGCGTGCATGGTAATAAACCCGACGATTTTCCACGAAAGGAGAATTAAAAAGTTCGAAACCTGTTTAAAATTTCATTCGCATGAAAATTTAAAATAAAAATGAAAATTTTCTTCCCGCATACGCCTACCTGAAGGCCCGTAAAATTGAGCGAGCAGGTGTGGATGGATAACTTAAAAGTATTGAAAGGTTTCGTGCGAACATTTTCAAAAATGTGCATTTAGTACACCTGCATTTTTAAGGAGGTTTTAAAATGAAAAAATGAGATCAGGAACCCCACGACTGTATTCATTCAAGACCTTGAATGTTAATATTTGTTTCTGTCTCTCTCGTGTTATTTTAGTATATCGCATGATAGATCTCTACCGTTTTATATTGCGAATGAACCGTATAGTGTGCTAACGGCATGCATTCAATATGCCTTATGTCAATGGTTAATCCAAGGTTAGATAATGCATCGAATGTCCATCCATAAATTCCGACTGCAGGCAGAATTAATAAAGATATTCTTTTGCGCATTAGGCCTTTACAAGTAATGGCCTTCTTTTTGAGAAATAAGGAAGGAAAGGAAATTTTGAATAGTTGCCCAGATGCGAAAACAAATGGACTTTTGGCTTGATAAAGTTGATTTGTACTGTATTGAATTTATACGCATACATTTTGCTTTCAAAAACTGTGACACAATTCGATCGTGTATATGTCAATCGTTGTCCCCCCTAGCAAATGTGCTACTGTCTATTGATTGGGATATATTTTGCTCTTTTAAGTATAGATGTCCGAAATGTTTCTTCCCACATTAACATACAATAAGGTCAATATGTTTATAATAATCTCTTCGATAAGAGCAAAAGATAAATTCATATTTATATGCAAAAGTAATGTTTTAAAAATCTTACCAGAAAGATTTCGTATTTCCTTTGCAATTTTCTGGCAGCAAAACGACTGTATCTATCCTTTCTTGGTCACTCGATCACATACAATAACTAAGCTGTTCTGCAACCGAAGGTCAAGTGAGCACTTAAGAGCAGGAAGTTTCATCTCCCCCTTTCAATGTTTATCCCTCAAACACCAAAATTTGCAAAACAGAACTAAAATGCCCAGTTTAAGCATTTCTTACAGCCAAATTGTAGTATCTGCAAAAAGATTTTTTTAAAAAAGCAGAGAATTCATTTTTCTTTTAATTCCCGTAGAGTTGAAATATATGATTCAATGCGGAGATCAGAAGCGTTATTAAACGCCATAAATTTAATGGAAAATAACATTAACTAATGTAAATAACGTTGGTTGAGGGTCATGCATCTATAGATTATCAATATCTCCGGCCGTTAGTTGTCAAATTTATCCATCTCAAGATGACAAGTGCGAAATTAATTCATAGATATTTGTCATAACGTGATCTCTATACTGGTTATTTTTCATAAGTGAAATTATCAAAAATCAACCAAGATGCCATACAATAGCTGATAAATGAAACAAATATGTTTGATGAAATCTAAGCTTTTTAATTGCAGTTTCATATGGTACACATCTACATGTACACTAAAATGAGTTTATTTATTGCTGGATAACAGCTATAGGCCGTATAGGCCTCGATCACTTCTAAAATCCTCAAGATTTTCGATTTGCTTTATAGTTTTCCTAATCATGCAGCTTTTCCGTAATATATTAGCCTTAACTTGACAGTCAATAAGGTTTATAGTTGCCCTCATTTTCCACACGTACGCCTTCGATTTTTTTTACCATCCACGTACGTTTCATACTTCTCCGTTGCATTGTAATGTACGCGCACGTTAATTTTAGTCTTATTTTCAAGCCCTTTTAAATCGACGTTATCGACGTTAATATATTCAACACAAAATTCATGAGTGTATAGCAAGAGTAGTTCTCTGAGAATTTCAATTCTTCTATTTCAAACAATCTCCATTTTGAAATATGGAGTTTGAAGTGCATTTTATTTTCATACTATCTTAACGTCGAAAAAATTCATAAATAGGAGCAAGCTAGAGTATTACATATTTGTTGTTCTGCAATTAAGTTGTACAAATTTAAAAAAAAATCTTCGTATTGAAATCTGAAAAAAATAATTGCGTCATGTTAATGTATACCTCTAAATATACCCTGTGTCAAAAATTAAACAGTATAGTGAAGATTTTCACTCTGTTTCGTGTACATAAACATAATTATTTTCTATACAGACACTGTATGTTACCTATAGCTGTCATCTATAGAATCATTTATATACGTTGCGCGGTTAGAGCTGTACGTAATACCAGACCGGGCCCAGTTTGCTGTTTGTGTTTTACACTTTGTTACTTGCGCTGTAACTTAAAGATACGAGAAAAATGTTTTTATTAAATAACTCGACGACATATGTACTTTTCCAGGTTGTAAAAACATTTCCCTGACCAATGACAATAATTGACATATTTTCCAAAATCGAAGCAGGAAAATGCGGGTATATTTCCAAAATGTCATTAGCGGTAGGCTATACATGTAATGTACAGAAATGTAGAGTTTCTCCAAAAGTTTAATTGTTATCCCATTTCACTTTAGTGCATTAACTCAAGTTTCATTTATTTGACCATGTTTGTGTATCTGCATGTCATCTAGGCTATATTCGCATTTATTTTTCCTTGTTTTCGGGATCTATTATCATTTTTTTCCCGGATTTTTACATACAGAATTTCCCCTGCACCTATAGCTTTTTTAATCCATCATTCCATCCTTTATTTAAAGATTGCATAAGATGCTTCCAGCATCTTTAATCTGGGGGAATTTGCGAGATCACTATAGCCTATAGGCTATGCTGAAGCCCCGTACACACCAATGAAAAATGGAAATGGAAATTCAGAAATGGAAAATCTGGGTGTACCAAAAGTCCAAAAAAACAAAATCCATGATTCTAGAAATGGAGCGTACACACCGAATGTATACATGTATATATTTAAAAAAAGGAAAAAGTTTCACCACCATGTGGCTTTCTTTCAGTTTCTTCTTCACGGGAATGAAATTAAGAATGAAAATAAGAATGGCCGATACAATTCTTAGCCACGAATTGCTTGTCTTGGTTATTTTATAGTCCCAAATGAATTCATGGACAGCGCGCATTCCGAAAGCTTTTTTTCCGTTCATGATAGCCTCCCGCGCTCGAGGTGAGAGAAGGGATGGCAATGGCACACGACAGGCTATATGTACTGACAACGCACCATGTAGTGAAAATGAGGCCATGGGTGCACTGGTTTGTTGCATGAGTAATTGCTCGGCACCTTAATAGGCTATCCTAATGCCTTTGAAAAGTTTCACTAAGTAGGCCTATAGCATTTATGAACATGTATTTGTAGAAAGGTTCGCAAATAAAGGGGCACTGATGACACAAGTGCTAGTTTAAGAAAAAGAATAAACATGGTCCAGAAAGAATTGAGGATGCGGCTTGTTGGGTCCTTTGTTGTCCCATTTTCATTAAGATGGTCACCCTTGTACATGTAATCAATTAGCAAATAGCTGTTAACATGTTGGATGATAAGGTTTTAAAGATAGAATATTGGCTTTGATCTTAGGAAAGCAACATGTGAACCTCTGACCATTAAGAACAAGGTAATGTATCATACAATTGATCCTTGGTGGGAAATTGAAATTAAGCTATTATTTTTATTATTGTAAAATTTAAAACAACTGCGTAGATCGGCTTTGATTCTTCGGGTTTCCAGACTGTCAGTGTTTAATTTTG
>JAQGAO010001119.1:0-26481 GCA_034697705.1 Ommatoiulus sabulosus
TGAGCACATACTCAAAATGATTAAAACAAATCCATTTTTTATGCAAAAAATGAATCACTTAAGCACATATTAAAAATGATCACCACCTGCGACGATACAGTCTTGAAATCGCCTAACATGGTTTTCCCAAGTTTAAGGTCGCATTTTTTGCAGCCCACAACGCTTTGGTGTCATGCAGTGCAGCCTAAGTGTGTATGAAGCAATTCGTGGCGGCCATTTGAAACCAACTTTATTATACTAATTAGGCATCGCCCTACAATGTTCTGATTTACACTTTTAACGAATCTGCAGCAGTTTCTGAGATATCTGCAAAGTCCACAGACCTAGCACAAGGATGACCTTGAATGTGACATTCAAGGACGCAGGGAATATGGTTTCCGGATAGCTCATGGAGAACTCTTAAAGTTACATGAAAGAATTACCTTCGTATTTTAAAGATATAATTTTTTTCTCTGAGAAGTGACTTTAGGAATCACCCTGTATACTACTTTTGAAATACCGTTTACAGATATATATTGTACATTTCGGTTTTACCATGTACAGCAAGAGGAAATAACTTCCAAGCACGACGGTAAAGCAAACAAAAGCAACCCATATGCACCAGCCACCAAAGGACCCTCCACCAGGTGGCTCATTTCGAAAGTAAAGAATACGCGGATTCTTCTGCCATCTCACGTGTAATTATGAAATGGATTCAGGTAGTGTGGAACTTGGCCAGCAATTGGCTCGTGTTCATGCACGCCCCCATCGCATTCGTGGTCTCGCGCCTATTGAATAGAATGGACCCTTTCACTAATCAGATCCTCTCGCGGATTTCTGATTAATAGCCTTACTACTTTTTACAATGCTCTGGCTCCCAGCCCTGTATAGAATGGCACTTTCAGCGCATAGAAAAGTTGCACATGACATAGCCAGCATGCACTGTCTGCACATGAAAGCTATCTATACACAGTGCATTATTATTACATAAAAGTACTAATATTATTAGGCCTATGTTACGACGGCAATTACGGTGTACACACTTGAAACATATAGAGTAGAAGAATAAAAAGGAAGAATTAAACTTAAAATCAAGGTAAATTGTTAGGGATAATTGCATAATTAGTTATAATTAAAATATTGGATGATTTCTACTACACTTAGGCCTGATTCTATTGAACTATCAGGACAGGCCTAGTAAACACGATTGCATTTTTTAAGACAATTATTTTAAAAATTTATCAAAGCTTTTACAGCGTGCTTGTAGAACAGTATACCAAATACCAGTAAGTTCACGCTGCGCATTCCTCATGTCCATCTTTGTAGTGCCAACTTTCTGACCAGCGACCATCATCCAATATTTTAATTATAACTAATTATGCAATTATCCCTAACAATTTACCTTTATTTTAAGTTTAATTCTTCCTTTTTCTTCTTCTACAGTATGTTTCAAGCGAGTACATCGTAATTGCCGTCGTGACATAGGCTTAATAATATTAATACTTCTATGTAATAATAATGAACTGTGTTTAGATAGCTTTCACGTACATGCTGGCTACGTCATGTGCAACTTATCTATAGCGTCGTAAAAAGTAGTAAGGCTAGTTAATCAGAAATCCGCGAGAGGATCTGATTAGTGAATGGGTCCATTGTGAAATTCATTTCTAGAAAATGGAAACTCACGATGCACCCAGTATTAATAATAACTATAGTAGCGCCGCCTATAAGCAGCGACGGACGCGACTACGAAGCAGGGTGTGTTGCCCCGTGATTACCTTTTATAAACTAACCTTCGTCGAAGGAGTTGGTGCGAATAAATCACGCAAACCGAATGCGACTGCAGAATAAAAAAATCCCATCATTCGTTATTTTGTTTTCCTAGCATTAATAAGTAACGAAGTTGATATTAATAAAATCTTGTTTTTTCTGCGAAATCCAATGGTTAGCCACAACAATAACCGGAAAGAAGTTGCCACTAATAATAACAAGTTGGATGCATGTTTCAGAATAAAAGTTTCGTACGCTGTAAGTACGTCACAATGGGAAGAATATGGCGAGTGAAAAACCAAATTTTATACACGGGTCATTGAATTCATAATTTAACACGGGGATGCTCAAACTATTATTATTATTATCGTATCCTTTTTTGCCTTTCCAAAAAATATTTCAACGAGAATCATCAGCTCCGTGCACTTTTAATGCGAAAAGCGTCCAATTAACTGGGTGGTAATTTCACAATGGAAAAACCGGTCAAACCGACGATTTTTATGGGGATTTTTCATTTTCACATCCTTACGCGTATACGCGTATCTCCACTCACCCTTCATTTACGAGGGGTATATTACGAAGAGAGAGAGAGAAAAAAAGAAGACAACTTTATAATTCTTACGATGTATTTGAAAATCTGCTAAAATATTCATTAGTCATGCTAGGAAGATTATATAGCCTTTTTATTTCGCTTCATAAAAAATGGATATTCTTAAACACACATCGATCTGTCATTAACATTTTTTTTCCTCGAAAAAGCCTCGTGCAGGAGATACGAAAAATTCACGGTCAATGATTCCAAAAAAGGCATTATTATTGCGGAGTATAAAAGAATAAACCAAATATTGAATCTGTTTTAATGAAAAACGCGGCCGAAAAAGCTGATGTTAATTAACAGGTGGGAAAACAACGCGATACCTCCTTTCTCCCACACTGCCAAATTTATAATTATCGTTGGTATATATTTTTTGTGGTCCATAATTTCGTCGTTTTTTTATATTTCTAACATCATTATTAAATTTCCCTCAATTTGCGTTTATAGAATCCAGCGGTTGTATGTGAACCAAAAGATTCCCATGCACAAACAAGCGTGTAATCGATTAGGGAATGAAGACCTGCACGCCATTTCCATTCAGTATCTGGATATTAGATAATCGGCATATCAATTTTGGTAAGATATAACTCACACGACCACGCGTACATGCAGTAAACCTGTAATGCCACTGATGTAGTACATGCGCAGTTGGCTTATTGGAAATACTATACAACAGTCTCTCGCGACAGTCACTCAACCGAAATAATTTTTACTGTTGCATGCCTTTGAAGATGTACATGTTCAGTACTAACACTACACACGTGATGAGTTTATGTCAATGCGAGTGAGTAGGCCTACATGTATCGACATCATTTCCTTACACATTATTGTGCAGTTGTAAGCAAATTTATAGAAGTCAATGTGCAACACATGTTGATTAACGTGCTCATTGCAAAATGTTTATCATGGCTTAGATGCATGTAGCCACATTTTCGACTTGTCAAAACATGCGAGCCGCACGAAACTGACAAAATAAAATTGTAAAAAAAATGATGACACGTGATCTGCTTGACAAAGTCACAAACTCGTAAAGCACGCATGTGTTTTAACATATACGGCGAATATTTGTTTGTACTTTTTTAACTAAATTTTGAAACAAATTATAGTAAACTTGCAGGTTGCGCTCTTGATTGAATACCTATTATAGGTATACAGCAATACGTGTATAGAGTAATTATATATTATAGGTATAAAGCAATTAGATGAAACATTACTTTCTTGCCTGACGAACATCGGCAGATATCATCAAATGTCGCGTACAATTTCACTGTCTAAATTTAAAGTCAACGGGTGGATGATACAAGTGAAAATACATCTTAAAAACAATTCAGACATACATGTATCTCGTCCGTTTTGAACTCTATTTACATGTACTTTCGTATGTCAAAATGCCAACGACTTTGCTGTAATTAACCGGTATGCTACTGAAAGATCCTCGTAGCTCGAATGACCAGCCTTGAGAATCATCGTCACAAATCCTACACTTTATTTGACATCGATTAAAAATGGCTGCAGGCGAGAGAGAAGATGACCGAAATTCTTCAATAAATTGGTAAAATCTTTATTTCAATAAAGTCCCTGAGCCCGAGCACCACGAGCGTGCCCTGTTAACCTGGCCAAAAGGTTTTCGCCACGAAAAAGCAAGTGCATGGTCTCTTCAATTCACGGATATTTAAGTGTTTACATTTGAACGGTTGGTTGGCCTTACGAGTTTCAATGTCGGAATCCTTGTAAGGATTGGCTTAGGAGGATACGGATGGAAGACTCCGAGAAGAAAGCGAAGAAATTATTCATGGTTGAGATGAAAGGGAGTTCCCCTCACCTAATCCTATTTAGGATAAAAACAAAAGGACACGTGTTGGGTCACACGGTTATGTGGGTGGCCTATGGCAAAGGCGCGGGAAGGGGTGCGGACCAATCACGAGGTTAATAAGTGCGGCCATTTCTATACTTCCTTTTAAAACTCCTTTTACCTTTTAACATTTTAATGCAATGCGCGAATATGATAGTTGTGAATGCCCACAAGCTGTGATATTCATTTTTGTGTGGGCCGCGGAGGAAGATGATCCGAGAGAGAGAGAGAGAAAAAAATGGTGAAACCCAGATAATGGGCCAAAAAAACTATGGGCGCAGATGGGCAATTTTAAAAGTACTGTATATGGTGAAAATTTCAGAGTTGTCGGTGGCAACCAGAACGCGTGCATATCATCTGTCCCCAGAAAGTCAGTCCAAATAAACTATATGCACTATTAGGAGTGAGGTTTCACATAATTTAATTCCACTTACCCTAAGCATTTAATAAACGCTACTTTAAATCGTTTTCATTCGATCACTTGTGTTACTTTGTAGTCTAATACTACGCCATTTTTAAAGGTCGCTTTTACAAAGAAAACGAGAAGAGAGCAGTATAATCTGCCTTAAATATAGACAGATACTGTATGTTAAATCGGCATGCAGTAAGTAACATGAAATATTGATAGTAAACAATAGTACCAGTAAATCCCTTTTATGAAATTTCAAGTGAATGGAATGAGACTGTTTATGGATTTTGCATCGATAAATGACTTCACACCATGCCTATCAAGAGGCTTTTGCATTACAATGTCATGAGCGGTTAAGTTTAAAGCATCAATTAAGGAGAATATTCAGCTCGTTGTCAAATCATCAATTTTGCATACGTCATCAACAAATATTCAGGGGCAACACGTGCGCGTTTCTAATGTATGCCAAGTTGAAGCTCATCAACTGACACCCGGCCACTTCGAGTGGGTTTGCCGTAGCACGCCATCTACAGTACACGTGAGAACCAAAGGTACATTCTGAACGTCCCTATCCTAGGCATGTGGACTCGAAGAGATGGTGGAAATTAACCCCCACCAGCTAAAACAGGCTGCCCATTAAGTTTCCATAATAGAACTAAGCCACAATCTTCAAATGTCTACACAATAAAACTTTCAGTTGCAAACAAAAGGGTCTTAACTCTCTTTGATATGCAATTTCGACATACCACTCCGAAAGAAAAACGACATGTAACTGACCCTTTTTCCCTTTTCTCCAAATGAAAAGTACATGCAGTGATACGGTAAACCCCCCTGCTGGGCACAATGCGAAGATTTTTCTTATGGCGCAGGGGCCCAGCCGGAGGTCAACATCAAGGAAAAATAAGGAATTATATTATAAAAACGAAAGTGGATCTATTTTTCATGCATTCTTCGCTAAGAAATGCATATAGTAAAAGGCAAGTTTTCGCATTTTTTTCCTCTCGTTCCCTCTCCCTATTATCTACCGTACATATGGCCCGTGTACTTTCGTTTCGAACCCTGGTTTATCCGTCCCCACGTACATGTATACAACGAAACAAGCTGTTAAGACACACTCAATTTTACAGTCTATCAATCTCGAGATATCATCTTCCGCATTTTTCCACCAATTCGCAATCTTTGCGAATACTTGCATGAGAAAAAAAAACCTCCTGCATTCATTAAAATGACACATCGATTTTAAACGCCAGGAATGTCGTTATCTCGCCCATATCCTCCAATATGCCGCAGTGTGTACACTTTTTTTATTTTAGCTTTTGTCCGCGATATATCTTTTCTAAAACTAACGGATTCAAAAAATAGGTTCTTTTTTCTTCGATATGAATGATAGGCCAATGACATTTTGCATCCATGAGTCAAACGAACAAAGGAGCGTTTTTGTAGTCAAATCTGATGTATTCTGAGAATTTGCCAATGGAGGCCTTCTAATGATAAAATCGTATAAACGAGTTTTAAACACGTATACCTATTTTTCGCCACCTATGGGCTTACCCAAAAGCTGTTTTTTGGTAGAAACTGTAGATATCTTAGATATTGAAATAAACGATTTTATAGCTTTACATAAGATTTACGTAAAATCTTTGATTTAAGTGTAACTTCAATCTGGTGGCATTTATGAAAACACGATATACAGTCGTCTCGACTTTTGCGAACCTTTAGAAACCCCCATAAATATTCGTAAAATAGAAAGTTCCTAAATAGGAATGGTATTGAAAAAAAACGACAAATGTAATTTCAACTCATCCTGATTTGTTTGAGATTTCAACAAAATTAGGTAATACACAGGACGTTCTCGGACCTGTTTGCGGTTCCTATTTTGAATTATGTTCATTTTGGTAGTAGGCAATTTTTTTTACTTTTGCCAACTTGGAAGATCCTAAATCCAAACGATTTGGGGAAATTCCCCGTTTACAAGACGAAAACAGTGAAAAGAATACACACTGTGTGAAATTGAGTTAGTACACTGTAAAACAGAGCGAATGTGCAATTTTAGATTTGGGGCATTTTTGAAACCAATGCAATACATTAGTTTACATGAAAACGTGGTTTTCGTAAATAGGACCTTTGCATTACCCCATTGCATTCGAATTTAACAAAACTTCGAAGATTTCAGCCAAAGAGCTTAAACTGCACAGACATAAGAATAGCATAAAGTTATCGGTGATAAATATCTTGAATCAACTTCACAAAAAATATTTCTTAATTTATCCGAAAGGTAAGGTGGGGTATTATTTGAAAACAGGCATATGATGGCTGCATGGCAATTCGTTTGAAATGTCCTTTTTACCAAAAAGATTTAAACACGCGTTTCGAAATACAGTACATGTATATAGCTGCTATTAAAAGCCCACACCGAACACTTAGGCCACGCAGGCCCATGGGGTATAACACCATCATGGCAATTATATATTTCACATCTCTACGTCAAATATATTATTATGGTAAATTATGGTAAATTTAGGAACATCGGGTGAATAATAAGCATTCATTGCACTATATGCGGAGACCCGCGACGGCAGATGCTTTCGAAGCAGATAACACGAATTGGAAGAAGGAAAGGACATAAAATAATAAAATTATTAAAAACGACAATTAACAATAATAAAATCTGAGGGCGCCTACCTTGCGTCGCTTCAGTTCAACGACATCCGACGAATTAATTAGGCGTTAATCAAGGAGATGACTTTTTTTTCTTCCAAAATCCGATATGATGAATTTGGTTTTGCCAGAGTGAGAGTGAATTGATCATTTTTCTGCATTGTTTGTCTGTAATTAAGAGAAAAGAAAAGAATGACGAAAAAAAAATGATTAAGAAATGAGATTAATCATTGAAATCGTGACAGTTGAGTTAATTGTAACACACATTCACATGTTAAATGATAGACACGTACTTAATTACATAACTGTCGGTGCAGATTTCTGCGAAGATAACATTTTAGCAACGAAATCGGTTAGAGCGCCATTGGGGGCCTTATGAGGCCTAAAAGGTGTAAACACGTACGGCTATATAATCTTATTTAAGAGTCATTCCAAAATTACTTCGATGGCTGCCTTTCGTAAGGCTTAAAGAGCACCAATGGCGCTTGCGCTAAATGGACGTGAGAGCTGATGAACCGAAGATGATGCATTCATCGGTGATGCAAGAATGTTTAATATTTTACGAAGATAAAAAGTCGTTGAAGTTGTTCATCAACAGACTGTATAGCGTTCTGTCACATACAAAACCTGCCAACACAAAAAACACCATAGTTCTAAAGATTCTTGCATGGAGGAACCTCTTCAGGAATGTCACACCACGTGAAAGCTGCATTCCAAAACCAGACACCCTCAGTGTTGCGCGCAGTTTCTTTTTAAGCGTAACTGTTGGATTTCGAAAATAAAATCTATGTTAAGGTAATATTTTTTGGACTACATTTTTCAGTTCACTACAATGCAATGTTTTTGTTGTAAAAACGAATTGCTATTCGATTGAATAGCTGATATCGTCCTGAAAATGTACATGTATATATAGTTCTGTTTAGATGTACAACAGCCTGCTATGATGTATACAGTAAAAACTGAAATGTTTTGGCACGGTAATATGAACGTTTTATATAAGGCCAGGTTACGGTTAGGTTATATCAAATTATTGTTCCCAAAACTTCAATTTTTACTCTATGCCATAGAGTCTTTTCTTAAATTTGGATGTTTTATTCCAAAATGTCCAAAATGTGAACGTTTTTGTTCAAAGCTTTTCAGCCTAATGCCACTTCGAATTTTCTCAATAAAAACATAGCAATCACGTAGCTATACTTCGGAATGGATATGATATATACTGATAATAATTGCCTTTCAAAAATTATCCTTAAAAGGGTTCATTGGATTAAAAACGTTTTAATTTATAAAGAACCTTATACATATATAAAGAACCTTTAAAAGGGTTCAGTGTATTGAACCTTATTTGTGTATTTGGAACTTTTAAAAGGGTTCGGTATATTGAACCTTATTTGTGTATTTGTAACCTTTTAGAAGGTTCTTGAAAAACAACCTTTTTTGGGGTTCTTCGAAGTACCTAAAAAGGTTCTCTTGGTGTAGTAAGGGAAAGAACCCCAAAAGTATGTTCTATTTGGCATACCTTTTTTAGAGTGTAAAGAAGAGAACATAAAATGTTTACATTTGAAATTAGTTTTTGGAATGAATTTAGCTCAACGTAGGTCCTCGAGGCTTGGTTTTACAGCCACGATGCTATTTCGTTTTACCTGAGCCGATCTGATTTTAACAGCAGCAAACCTGAATAATAAGTAGTTTACGAAATAGCAATAAACTTTAACGACAACTAATTAAAATGACTTAATTAAACTATCTTAATTTTTCGGAACAGTCGTTTAGTTAGGTTGCGGTCAACACGCAGCAACGATTATTACAGAAATTATAAACAATGAAGTTGCTGCAAAACATTATTACAATCTTGACTTCATTTGACTTTTTTACGTCGCTTTTAATGAATTACAGCAATTAACATCACTCGGAAAAAGCGGTTAAGTTGACCTGCATGCAAGCATGGGACACGACCTTCATTCTGTAACTAAAATCGAATTTATGGAGTTAAGAACCCTTTAGCCAGATAAGCTCAATGTAAGCTCATACTTTTTTCAAGAAATTAAGTTTTGATAATTATTATGACTAACTGACGCCATTACATTAAAAAGCATGCATTTCTTTAACATGTATTCCTCATTTAAGCAGCTCGTTTCAAATTGGAAATACACATCTAATCGTTTTTAAAATAACCAATTCCCATAAAAGTTTCCATTCTAAAGTTTTGTTATTGTCTCAATCAGCAAAGACTATTCCATCGCAGTTTGGAAATTTAACACACAAAAAAAATATAAAATATGACCAATCATTTGCAAGTTAAGTGTCAACCCCATATATCGCGTGCAGATGCCTCGTTATATGCATGGTCACAGCTTCTTATATTTATAATTCTTTTCACCAATTAAAAAAAGGAAATCGTCTTCTCAATCAGGTAGACAATTATTTTTGTGACATCAGTACCTAATTTTATCACTAATGCTTCATTCCATTTCAGTGAACACAAGTCCTGCTTAGGATCACCTTGAACGTTTAATAGTTTAAATTTTGTCCAATGTCATTAACCTCTCTTCAGTCGCAAGTTCAGCCCATAACCCATATGACCATAGCCAATCCCTCTAACCTAACAATCCAATAAATTCGCGGAATATTATCAACGTGTATCATGTCTTTATATTAAATTATTGAACTTTACTGTCCATGGAAAGTGACTTTTCAAACACAGGAGACAGTTCAACCTTTACGTTAAATGTAAAATTAATTTACCTAAATAATTCAGCATTTCTCGATGGATCAATATCAATAAAATCATGAATATACTGCAAGTTTCCCCAGTACAAGCTCATCCTTAGCAGGATATGGGTATAGCAATGGAATGAAACGTTCAGGTACATCATGTACCAATGGGTATGCAAACACTTGTAGATCAATTAATCGTTGTGAAGCTGTGGAAGCTGCGACACCAGATGGCGCTACACGCGTATATACGAATCAAACAATGCGCCATCTCATCAAAGGAAAAAGCCAATGCAAAATTCGTAATTTTTCTTAAATATCGTATTTTCTGGACTTTTTTGTCAGTAGTAAACATGTCTTCAACTAATCTAACAACTAAAACAATAATACAAAAAAAAAAATAATGTATATATTCAAAATAATTTGTCAACCTTTTCATCTGCAAGAAAGCGGTCGGAATTTCCATATAATCGTATACATTGAAAACCACGTATGAACACGTGGAACAATTCGCAAATAATTGAATCTTATAAAAAGAATTTTAAAAATAGGTTTTATGCAAAAGTGCACTTCATAACGTGCTACAAAGGGTTTTAAATATCTCCTTATTATAAATGAGTAATTAATGTATACACTGTAGGTAAATTTTTGCAAATTCGAATTTGCTTTCAAACTATACCAGTGCATTAAAAAGCAGATGAGATAGATGATGATGATATTCCTCGAAAATCGTGTTAATTAACACGTCCTGTCCACAGGAAGGGTAAAACAAAACACGTTCCGGCGTGACGCCACCTGCCGTTTTTAAAATGCACTAAGGGTTTCAATCGTTTTCCCATGCAAACCCAAGGAGGAGTCTGGTGTGGCGGCCCTGCTCATCAGCGCCCTCTATAGTCCGTCCTTCGGCAAAGGTAGCGCTTGTAAGTATTTCGGGCGCAACTTCCGAAAGTATTTTAACCAGGTAAGAGAGGGAGGGATGGTACTTAAGGGGAGGAAGGCAAGAGGAGGAAGTTGCTTTCATTTAATGAGGTCACTGTCTGCCCGTGCAAGGTCACCATTGCCAAAATGAAGAACAAGGGCTCCCCCTTGAACTTTCCCCAAACACCTTTTTCTAGCCATTAGTCCACCTCGCGCCAAATCGCTCTTTTTTATTTCAAAGAATATTACGAAAAAGGTCAGCAGCGGGGGAAAAAAGACGAGATGCGTAATGAGTACAACTTTCCCATTCTCTTAATTTCGCCAAGCCCCGCCCACTCCATTTGGTTGCTTTTTTTCTCCGCTTTTTAGACATCCATTTTTCCTGGATAATGAACCCAAGAATCAAACATTGCCCTCTATAGTTGATAAAAGACGAAAATCTGAAATGGCACGGAGTTGCGCCATACCGATCTGTTATTCAATTTCTACTTCACGAGTACTCGTTACGACTGGCACATCGATGATTGTGTCCGATTATTATCAACCAATGATTATTTGACGAAAAAGTATACAGACTATTGATGTTGCGGCATTTTAACAACAGCAAACCATTCTTTAAGGACGGAATTGGTGTTTATAGACAAATCGAGTCTGAGCGTATTGTTTTTAAACAGTTGGATACGAACCATGTGCTAAAGCTATCAAACTATGCGTCGAGCACGTGATTGCATTTAATGGCACATTTCAATGTCCTTGAAATTCAATTTTCACGTCGATGAAACCCCATTAAAGATGGAAGGAAATGTTCGATGAAGAAGTTGTAAAGGGACCGCGAATACACAGTAGCTAGAGTTGTAAAAGTGTAATCTGATGCTGTTTTCGAGCTTATCAATTGCAGTAACAAGACAAAACGTAGTATATTTACTGTATAAGGTGAAGCCCAACCAATTTCAAATTACCTTTACGACTAAAACAACTAGAGAAATAAATTATTAACACTGCATATCTGAGTACATCAACGTACATGTATACCGGGTATGTAACCATGACCTCTTTACATACAAGAACATACTCGGCAGATTGAATTTCTGGCATTGTTTTTATAGTATTTTGCTCGAAAATAACTCGTAAATGATACGTACATGTAAATTAAAATCGACACATTGTTCCACTAGAGGTACTCAGACGAAAGCTTGTGAAAAATAGGCATGCATTTTGCATAACTGTTTTTAAACCAATTAATTGATTGAAATTCTACTCTAGTTGGAACAGTTTATTTTTGGCGACATCTTTTGATCATACAGGCATGGAGCACAGTATACCCTGTGCATGGAGTGGCGTGAGGCATGTTGCCACGCGATAATTTCCGCTGGCCAGTCAGACTTTACATAATTATTGCTAGATCATGTACAGGTACATACAGTATTCGGACTCCACATCTAACGCCCCGTGTTGGCTAAGATGACGAGTTGGTCGAGGAACAACGTCTTCTTGGGAGCTGCCAGTGACCAACGGTTATATAGTGAAATTTAGTATTATGTAAATTTGCTTATTTTAATAAACCAAAATTTACTATTTTATTTTCTATAGCATTGCACGTGTAGTTTCATAAACAACGTTAAAAACGAAACTTTAATCATTTCACCTCATCACAGCTGCATACTCTGATTTATCACGCTGAAATTCACTTCGTCACCTCACAGCCCTTCAAGGATTTTTCAATTTGTTGAAAAAAGAGGAACAGGTAGGTTGAAGGATCGATGACCATTCAAGAGTCTAGGACCGTTTTTGTTTCTAGTGTAGATTAGCAGCACACCAATCGCCAACCTTCGTAAAGAGGTATCACCACCACCACCACCACCAACCTGCACTACTAGAATGTTAGGTACGAGGAGTAAAAGAGGAGTGGTCATTCAGTCGTACATATACATACTGTATATCTAGATCGCGTGCACGACACACTTTCGCCCGGGGGGATACTCTGGCGAGTAAAAACACGAGTCAATGGTTCATCATTAGCCCAGTGGCCATCAGTTTGTAAGAAATGGCGCTGGAGGGGGGCGCTTCTACTCCAGTCAGTCGGTGGCACTTGTTTCAACACCTACGATGCGCTCCGGCAACAACTTATCTGATACGCGGTTCTTAGTTACCCGCGTGTTCACAGAATTAGTGCGCACAGAGTAAGCTACGGCACGGATGCTAATTAGCTCCCTTTGCATAACTTCAAATTAGGCTTCACATAAGAAATAGTACTTCGGAATTACACTGTAACCATGGGACAGCGTTTCTGCTCCATGCACTGCGTTCGAGCAAGAAGCCAGGATCAAGTCCTATCGTTGGTGCCATTGCAGAGGTTGAACAGAAAGGTGCATATCTGAGGCAAATATAAGTGAAAAAGAATATGGTAGTAATACACGCTTTAGATTTACGCATACATTTACGTTGAATATTGCAACCACGTCAGGGACAGTACGACATTAAACAAAATACACATAAACGGCTGCATGCGTTTACAGTGTATATTGAAGAAGCAATATTATATGCCACATTCAACATACCTAAACCATGGTCCAGCTTTCCAGACGTTATTTGTTTTATAAACTAATGTAATTATGCGTTTATGTACAGTATCTTGCACAATTTACTATAGTGGTATACACAGACAGAAGGTTTGCGAATGGCGCTTTGGCAGTCGTGAAGTCACGTGACATATACAGTTTATATACATGTATAGAACATGCATAATGACAATCGGTTAGAAATTTTCCAAAAAAAAAACCAATTTCGAAACCAAATTCCCAGATTACGAGCCTCTTTTTGGCGGCCCCTATTAAACAGAATCATTTTTTCGTGTGTCTGCAATAAAAGGTGGAAATCAATTTCGCACGAATTACAATCTAACCTTGGCGTGCACCGTGTCACGAAGAAAACGCATAAAAATAAAAAGTCAATATATGTTTTTTGAAACTTTACGGTTATAACACGCACTCGAGAAATATGACAAATACTCAAAAATGTGGCAAGAAGTCAACTTAAGAGGGAGTATTTGCGAAGAAAACCTTAATTGAATTTTACATTTTGTTTTGCGGGCCTCATTTGAACCGCATCTTCATTGCGCCATCAGCAGCTCAGAGAGCCAATAAGGAGTACAGGGTAAGGCCAGCGTAGGTGTTCTAATAGCGGCTGATGGGGTAATCAGCAACACAAGAGTACATACAGTAAACTATACAGTTCCATTACACCATGCAGATTTAACTGCTAAACTTGCATTGGCTTCTTTCCATATGCCTATTTCTTATACCGATTAAAATAAAGAGATTTTAACTTTACGCTGAATGGCAAACGTCTTCCAACATTTTGTAAATGTTTATTGCCCAAGGGTAGTTTTTTTTTAAGAACTTCGTCATACACTGTAGAATCGTGACAAAATTCCAACTCAGTCGCAACTCACAAAACTGTTAAACAGTTTACTGTATACAGTAATTGCAGAAGCAGATTAAACATTTTGTTAGCAGTATAATCAAAGCGCATTAATCCAAGCTGTTTTCAAGCACCTCACAAAAAATCACAATGAATAAAGACTGCAGCGACCTCTATACACGAACTGAATGCAAGGACATAATGTAAATAGCAACGCAAACTTGTCCACGAAACTATACCCACAAAAGTCGAATTCAGCTGTCATGAAATTTAACCGATTATAATTAAGCACTTGATGGCCAAAAAAATTTGCCCTGATCAACAACGCAATTTAAATAAATATAGTTTTTAATTTGGAATAGTGAACAATTAACGCGTGGGTGTAATTTTCCACTCTACGTCGTTAATCGCGCTTTGCCAGAAGTAGGTTAAAATGACAAAAGATATAGCTGATCCAAATAAAAAAAAAATTTTTTTTTCGTCGGTAATTCACATCAGCATTTTTTCAATTAAGCTTTTAAGACGTTTTCATAAATATATATGTTAGGCAAGCATTTAGTTAATTTATAGCATAGTTTATAACGAGGACGCCTATTGAAAATGCTCGCTGACATTCGTACATCGGAAGACCGTTAAACGCGGTGCAATTTCTGCGGGCGAACCCGTCATCTTTCGTTGCGCGATCGTCTTAGCTGCAACTAATTTGGTAATACAGATGGCTTCAATAAAAATAAATCTTTTATACGTTGCTTTGTAATGATCTTTTAAAAATAGGTCCGGATAAGTGGGCTAAGAAACTCCGCGAAGCTATTTTTGTATTTGTTAAGAATTGTTAATTCATCGCGAGCAAGTTCCCTTGAGTCTGCGCTTGGAATTAATGCAATTATGTCAATTAAATCCCCGCGGACATGCATTCAGGTTATTAATGACCGTTTGGTACGACTAATGGAACATTAACATAATGTTATCAGATAAATAATATCAAAAAGAGTGAAATTTAAATTGATAACAATTTTCTATCCTAACATTTTTACAAAATGTAGCGCGAGTTAAAAATCAGGATCATTGATTTCCTCCAACAGCGAACGAAACTCGTTATGTTACCCGTTAGCGGGGTCAGCTGTCCGCAAAGTTTTGATAGTTGACAAATGGATGACAAATAAGGCGTATCATAGAATTCCATAGACAACTTGCATGCACGAGCAGACGACAGTCATGGCAAGAAGGTTTGATTCCAAAAAATCCAAAAAGTGAGCGAAATATCATTCATTTTACGTGCCGTAAATCATTAATATCATCCTTATTGCTATATTTTCATTTAAAAAAATAATAAAGAGAACATGCAAGAGTTATTTAAATCATAGAAGAAAAGTGGCCTTATGTCTCAATGTACAGTACGTTACACCATTTACATGTACCTGCAGGGTAAACATGACTCACTAGTATGCAATGTACAGTATGTCTACAATGTTCACTTAAGGATTTCTTTCAGTTGTACATACGATACAACGCATGTATACGCTTTAGTTTATGTAATTAAAACAAAAGTCCTTATCTGAGGAATATACTTTTCCAACCTGGCGGTTTTTAGAAAAAAAAATTCTTTTGAATAGTCGAGTAACACAGTACAGTGTATAGAGACCCCACAAATGCTCAAATAAACCGAATCTACGACAGATGGGACACTGATGCCGTTGAATGCATGCTGATCTGGCCCATGAATGGGCTTAACAAGCAGATCAAGAACATTCCCAAACTACGCTCCATGGTACTTGTAAGTGCTCGCAGTGCTTCGTCTCCTGTTACATATTAAAATTGATAAAAAAAAACAATTGCAGTGCCATCTATAACCGTCCATTTGCAATTCACGTAAAACGGGAATGGACCCCAGAAGCAACAATGTCCCAGCATGCAACGGTCGATATTTCCCATGATAGCATTAATATGCAACCAGGGTTTGCTCGGGGTCTGCAGTCCATTGTTCCGTCTTTAATTTGTGTCTTCCATTGTTGGCATTGTACAATTATTCAAATGCATGCATAGATAGAAGGGGTATTTATTTAACCACACGCGGGACTCATTACCATAGGCGTACGGCCAAATGCGGGGTCACCATGCAGCAGCTAAGGGAAAAAGCCAAGACAAAATAGCTTAGGCGGAATCCAATATTTGCATTTCCTTCAGTTCCGCTCAGTAGGAAGCAAATTCCAGTACCTTGAAATCCGCCGCCTCCTTCAGCAGCCGATCAATCGTTGGTTGGCGATGGTGAAGGACAAGGTCACTGTACCGACCAAGGTACCCAACGCTGCAGGGACGATTGAGCCAAATGCTCCAAAAATGGCATTGTCCACGAGAACTCCTGGGGAAACTGCAGGGATACCGACAAAACAGATACTCAAACATTCATGATAAATCCCAAATGGGATGACACCGAGATAAGCTTCCGCATCACTTTATCGAACAATTATTCACAGAAGCAGTTTAAAATGTAATTGCAGTTATACACTTTCAGAGAATTGTATAGTCGTATGCTATACTGTATATTACGTGCGTGACTTTTTGTCTGTTTGAGTTCGCCAAGACGACACTAACATAATGACATTTAGAATGGTGGCTTTATCATTTACAGGTTAATTCCACATACGCTGCATTTGGATGCTTCAACATAATATTATGTTCATAACATCCTGATATGACATACGAGGATCTGAGAAAAGATACTGTATGTCGCAAAAAAATTGAACATGATGCTGTACTAAGAACGTTTACAAGTATAGTTGCGAGATTTGACTAAAATTATATCAGTTAGAACATGTTTAATTATCAATTATCAATTATTTGGTACAGTTCCCCAATACAGTACATACTCAGGTAGTAACTAATAATCCCTACTTTAAGCTTATACTTAGAGCCGATGCAAGCTATGGGTAAGAGCACGCTGACACTTATTTCATTAACTTAAAAACCAGTATCGCCTAGTGGTATGAGTCTGCAATACCACTACGCGACACTGGTTCAAAATAAGTAAACAAATCACATGAATAAATGCCAACGTGCTCTCACCCTATGATAACAAAGTATTATCCAAATGCGCGCCAACACTAATTAAGCTCTAATATACTTTATTAAGGAGAGACTGAAAAACACTTCCTTAATACATGTACATATGTGAGCTAGCTACTGTTTTCGTTGTTTGTAATTCTACAGATGTGACTTCTTTGTTTGATACCGCCACTTTAGAGCAGGGTACAATGGGGCACGAAGGTTTCTATAAATCGTAGACCGGATATTTGGCAGAATTCGATTTGCAGGCTTTAATATATGTATATATTGGTATATCCAGGTGAATTGGGATGGATTAAAAATGACCAATTAGACAGCGAAACTGCATACCTTCACACGAGAGGATCTCACCTGCCTGGGATAAAATCCACACAAAAACATCTGCATGTTTCATTTTATTAGAAAAAAAATCAAGGGCGTAGGGGAAATTTAATTTGCCAAAATTACACCAACGCATATTTTTAAAACTGAACAGGCTGATTTACTGGCATGGAAATTGCATAGAAATTATGACATTCCCACCTATTGTAACGCACATTTCCCTAAAAATTAGTTCAAAAAAGCACTAATTACCTAATAGGTTTTGTAAAAACGTATATAATCGCTTCTTTCGCTTACAACGTACAGTAGGCCTACATGTATTTACAATACTAAATTACGTACAAATAAAAAATGCAGTGTAATACTGCTCAAAAGCTATGCTATGGCTAGTTAATTTACAGTGTAAGTCTCGTTATGCTGAAAGGTCCGATTAATTTTAACATTTTTTTAATATGGAGGTATTGTCCAATAAAACGTTGCCATGCATTCAGAATTTGTTCTGATCTTCGTCTTCAGTATAAATGTTCTAGGAAGTGAAGACAGTTATTAATTAAAACTGTTTAAGAAAATATGTTCTGTCAGTTTTCCGCACCTGTTAAATACACGTATTTTCGTGATATAACATGAACTAAATGAAGTTTAAATCTAACTAATGGTGCAGGTCTGGTGTCAACAGAAGACTTAATTCGCTAAGGCCACAATGGGATGCTACTATACTGTAGCTCCCCAATATATCCAAACTAAACCAAGAGCTAAATCTGACAAATTAATAAGAATGTGCATTTTTGACCAAGCTGGTGCGGTGAAAATCAAGAAGTATTATTTTTCGAGCATACATGTACAGTACATGTATATTGCCTATGAATTCTCAAACTGAGATTCCCGAGCCTCAAATTTACCAAACAATGTATAAAGAGGTCATACGAAGTTATATTTTGTTTTCGAAAATTAATACCATCATTTTTTATTTGAAAATGTAATCAAAAGGGATAATTGCTCATTTAACACACAATAGAAAAGACGTATTTATCTGAATTAATTCATTCATTATTCCGCATTTGGCCACAAGAACGAGGACAAGTGTTGCAACGAGCAAATTCCAGCTTTGGCTGATTAAAACTTTAAATCCTTTTAAGAAAGAAAATAAAATAAAATCTATTATTTAGTTTTATTATCATTGCTTTTGGTCTTATAGATGTGGTATTTGCACGTGATTCTATTATTCGCCTGCTATGCCTCGACTTCTTCGCTTAGCAGATGGCGATAATCTACTCTCTTCGATAATACGGTTTCTGAAAACGTGAGATTATTAAATTTCGATATTAAAATTGAAAATGGGCCATCTGTTGCTCGCCCTAGCTATGGCGAGGTCTAATCATGCGTTTGGTCTAAAAAGGATTGTGGACGATTTGAAAGGGTTCGAATTCGGGAGAACACCAATCATGCTTAAGCCCTTCAGTTCCAACTTTGTCATCAATTTTACATCATGCGCATGCATAATATATTTATGCAAATGTGCCAATATCTATTGGAATATGCTTCGGCGCATTTCGACAATTAATACCTTTGTAAACACTAATAAAAAGGGATTTAATGATAATAAAAAAAACTCCAGTATTCCACGCGAACATTTTCAACTTCTGCAGAATCGACGAGAAAGCCCCGATGGGGATTAACGGTAAAGATGAGGGTATTTTAAGTGTGGAGAACAGCGATATGCTTCAGTGCACCGCACGAGCGTTGTAAAGATAGCCTAGGTGGCGCTTCAGCATAATAATGACACGTAAGTAGAGGGAAAAAATAGACATTAACCACATTTTGACTGAACTTAAAGATAAATACAGATTACATGTACAGGGTATATTCGCCTATACTGACATACTATAAACAAGACAAATTTCTACTTTGGAAGGCCAAGTTTATTCTATCGCATTCGGTGGACCATACAGTAGTTATAACGAAACGAGTACATGTATAGTTTAGTTCTGATGTTAAACGCAATACATGTATCCAATTTGCAAAGACATTTGTCGAGTACGTTACAAGTTGTCTAAGAAATATTTTATAATTATGACCGAGAATGTTAAACTGGTTTTCCTTGCAAATTTACAATGTACAGTAGACATGCAATTCCCGTCCTAATCATACAGTATTTTGAATTATGCATACAGGCTTGTTGTGCAAAGGGTTTCAAGACTTTTGACAATGCTATAGAACATGGGACAAGTGAACAGCTTTCAAATTTTGGTAAATTTAGACCAATAATCATCATTTCATCTCTGTCATCTGTAGAAATGCGATACAGATTATGCACGTCTTCTGCAAGTCCCTTAATAGATGTGTTCTGTTGTTAAATGTTAAATTCTAAACTAGCTGTTTGAAATTGAACGACTTTTGAGATACGTTTCCTATGTCATTTATGCACATTCTTGTATTACATTACTAAAATAAATCCGAGTCAGTATTCGAATATATGCATATATCATCTTGGAACAAACGAGAGAACCTCCCAACTCAGTATTTATAGCAACAACATGTAGCAGTTTATAAGTTGAATATTGAAACTGCGCAATAACTTCTACAACAAAAAGATAATTTCCCAAAAAAATATGGAATTAAGGAGCAAGTATTAAATAATAAAGAAATGGGCAATTTTCGAAAATAATCCCTTAATAAGTTCTAGCAAACCATTTTTAATTGAGTTTTTTGTGCCATTTATTTCGTGATTGGCGGGTGGAGGAGGTGAAAGCTTTCCATATACAGTCATTAATAATGAAGCAGATAAGAAAAAACGGGAAAAAAATAAAATGAAAAGAAAGCCATTAGAAAGCACTTTCATAATTTTTGATGAGTTATTCATGGCTTATTGGCTGCTGCATATATTAAATAGACGAGTAATTTCAAAATTAATTCCGCTCAAGCCGCTTGCATGCGTAGGCCATATTTGTCTAAGGAAAGTTATTAAACACGGATGCTTATTTTTTAATGAAACTTAATTTAAAGCCTGCAAACTATTGGAGGGGAAAAGATAAAAAACAAAAATAAAAAAAGATAGAAAAATGTTATACCATCGGAAAGACAAAAACACGGTTAATTCATTGTGGAATTAACATACTGGATACGGGTAATTATTAATTCACGACACATTTGCCTGACTTAATTTTTAAGAGCATTAACGTGTCACTTAATCAACGGTTATCCAAGAATTTCCAGCCATATATATTATTTTCATTAAATATATATGCCTAATAAGAAACTCAAACATAGGAAAACCGCGTGCTTAAGAAGAAAAAAACTTAAATATATCCAATTTACGATAAAAAAAAATTGCAAGTATAGTCTTTAATTTATCCAATCGCCAAATAGTGCGTGTAGAACTGTAGATGAAGGTAATATTGAGGGATTTGAGAATAGATTTCAAACATTACGCCTCACATAGCCTGAATTTAATGAAGGCCTTCGTTTACATTTTTTTGCACTGCATGTATGTATACTATCTGCAAAGTTATTGCAACATCTGTTCGAAATGTGCAAAAAATACGTGAAATAAATGTTGCGTGTGTTCAATATGTTTTAATTTTTGTTAGATTTGTGTGCCTTCTGTAAGCGCTTCATACACGAGCACATACTTGTACAGTAGAATGTATAGTATACATGTAAATTGAAAGCAAAGAAAACTCGCTTCGAAATGCTTTTCGGCAACCCTAACTACGCTGAAATTTTTCGATGAATAAAACAATTTTGGGGAAAAAATAACAGTCGAAAACATCTTCTCAGTTATTTCATCGTGGAATTCCAACCACGACGCATAAACTTTACACAACGCTTTTATGCCTTCAAAACCTAAATATATCCAAAAAATGTTGAAGTCAATCTTTTTCGTCAGAAATCCGAGACTTTTGAGGAAAAACATTCAAGTTAATACACGAAAAGTGTAAGTGCAGCGGGCAATGAAAACGCAATATGCCATTTTTTTAAGAAAAAAAAAGAAATGAACATTCCATATATCCTCCTCCACATACTGTACGTTTTCTATTTCCTGAAAACTCTTGAAGAAATAAACTAGATTTGGTACATGTAACTCTAAATAGCAGCGACAATGCTTTCAAAAATATACAGTATAGGGGAACTCAAGAATGTAGTTCCACACCAGCAGTTGTGGCAGTAGCTATTTGGAAACCAATAAGAATGCCTGTAGGTGCGTTTGCATCTAGGTCACACAAAATCCGGCATTCCTATTGGTTACCACTTAGCTACTGCCACAACTGCTGGTGTACATTCTTGCGTTCCCCTTCACGTTTGTATGTACATGTATTATAAACTGTATAGAGTATTGCTCAGCACTGTAATGGACTGCAGAAAAGCAGCCAAAATCATCCAAATATGAATATTGCTTTTATAATTACATAATTGATTCAAAAACGAGTTAAGGAGACTATGAAGTCTTTGGACTATCTTACAGGATTAAAATGTACTTCTATACTTACACGTAGCATAAATTATGGGCCTATGGCCTAGCTACAAAGAACACTGTCCGTAAAGACAGTCGATCGACTCGCCACCTACAGGCAGTCTACCAAACCATATCTTAAGTTTAAGCTGAAAATGACAGATAGAAGTACGATAAATGCCATTTTATTAAGTCACATAATTCGCATCTTTTGACTTTTATTATTATGATAAACATGACTACAACATGATTTACATATCTTAGCGTGGGCGGTTTCTGTAAGGGAAGGCAACGTACCCGCGATACATCCCCTATCCTGAATACCACCCGAGAGGGCCATAAAAATTGGACAATTCCATTCAATTGTTCCATCTATATGCATTATGATGAAATACAAATATTTTGCCATCATTTCTACAACTATTTCCTTCGGCATCAATGAGAAAAACTCGCGCACCGGGTAGTTGAACCTGCTAACTAACCTTTGCATTTTCCAGACGTTCTACATGAGAAGGACATTTTAATTATGGGCAGCATTGTTTGATGGGAAAATACCACAGCCTGCTGTGAAATTGTTTTTCAGCCCTCTTACATGGTCATTTTGAACCAATGAAAAGTAACGAAAAATCAAAAACAGCGTATAGATGCCCTGAACGTAAAACTCGAGCAACAAGAGAACTTTCTGCAACGTCAACAAAGGACTCCAGCTTTTAAATTATTTAATCCAAAGAATTCATAAAGCATGCTATGATATGACGCACGAAAAATTAATTTGAAGAAGCCAAGAAATTGTCCATACTGTTTTCATAATTCATACTCGAGATAACAGAAAGCATTTTATCACAACAGTTCGGGTAAGAGCAAGTAGAACGCTTATTGCAGACGCTTACCACTCTGCGTACAACTACGATGTGAGGCATAAGTCTGTAAAGTCTTGTTGCGCCTGCTGCCTGCAATAGTGCCTATACAGAATTCGAATGTTCCCAAATATTACAATTCGATTCCATCTCATCATCTTCAGTCCATAAATTATATAGTTTGTTGTTTGTTCGGTCCGAAAACTGACTTATGCCTCACCTTGTAGTTGGACGCAGAACGTAAGCGTCTGCAATAAGCATACTTTCTACGTGCTCTTACCGAAAGCTTCTAACTTGTCTCATGCTGACATCGCCTGATGAGATACACCACAGTGGGTACTGGGTATGTTCAAAATGACTATTTTAAACAAAACGTTCGTTAAAAAAAAAAAAAAAAAAAAAAAATATGCGATTCTCACAAACCTTTTGAAAATTATTGTTTTGAAAACAATTCCTTCTAAATATGTTTATGTAAACCACATTTTTTTTTTTTAAAATACGGGAGTTGGAGAAAATCGAGCATTTTGAAAAGTGCCATGGCTTTGGATAGATGGGTGACATTGAAAGCCTTATATGACATTAAAAAAAAATACCAGAATAATCATGTATTCCAAGTTACCAAAAACGCCAAATGTACATACCGGTATACGTAACACGTTCCCCCGTTTAAAATGATGGGCAAAATAAACGAGTGAATTAGAAGCAAAATGGCACCTTTCTACTTGTATTAGGACTTTGATCTATAAAAACAGGCTTGGTCAATCACTACAGCAATTACTGCGATGATGTGACAAGCACACGTGTCCCGTTTTAGAAACAGCCCACAAATGGTAGTACCAAGCTATGCGAGGTATGCTATTCCGGAATACAAAAACTGCCCTGCTTCGAAAAAGAATGCGTTCATCGTGTCAGTCTTATTGCTATAAAAACGGCCACATAACTTAAGTTATACAGTATAACAAAAATAATAAGCAAACAAAGAATAAAAATAAAATTTCTAACTATACGTCTAGCCGTGCGTCCATGAGGCTAAACTGGTTACAGAAATCGGAATTTTCCACCGAAAAGTGTGAAAGGAAGGAAACTGCAGTGTATTAAAACAATTTGCCATCATTGTGTTATTAGCACACGTGCAAAAAAAGGGATGCATAATACAAAAGTAATTGCATCCATTGTGGGAGAAATAAAACAATTTTAATACGATGTTTCCTTTGGAAAAATAAAGTACATGTACAAACAAACGAGAGAAGAAAAAAAGATGCCATGGTGAAGCATAGGGGGAGTCGAGGCAGGACACAAAATTAAGAAAATTACTGAAAGAACCGTACGGGGATTTTCCTCAAAATTTGCCAGTGCGTGGATAATTACACCAGTTTTTAGTTTTCACGTATGGTGTATAATTATACGTTTGAGCAAAAAATAATTTTCTCTATAAATACGAGTGATAGCCGGGTGGTAAGTAAGGGATATTAAAAAAAACGATGCGCGGAAATTATCACCATCAGAAAATCGTTGGTGAGAAATGGGTTTCGGATGACACAAAAGCTGGATACGGTATAACAACTTAAGAGAAAAAGTAACAACAATACCACAAATGTGCATCCAGGATAACAATAGGAGTCTCGACACTAATTTCAAAAAAAATAAATTGAAATAATTAAGAATTTACACCGTTGCAAAAAATAGTAAAACATTGAAAGAGTTCATTTTCAGGTCATGGTCGAGGGTGGAGCAACTTGGGCCATGTTCAAAGTACAAGAAATGAGAAAGGGTCAGTGCTTGGATGCGGGGGTTTATGGGGTATATCACCGTTAAACAAGTAAGCGGGTGAAATTAACCGTTCATAATATAATTATACCTATAATTCTATTAGCTCGCGCACCCATACTTCCTTTCGCTTATTATTTAACTCACCTGCACCAATTATAGGTGTACGAATTAAGGAGAGATGTATTTTTTCGATTTAGATAAATATGACATCCACATTTGTTACGGGCAGAGATTTTAATGAACACCCATTTACTACAAGGTACGTATTAAGAATAATGGTTTTCTGTATCGGTTTAAAAAAAATCATTGAAACTCGTCTAATTTAGACAATTTTAAGATTTTTCAAAGAGAAAAACAGTCGACGAGGTTGGAGTTCTGTTCGTTGCATTAAATATGCCATGTTGTCTACTGCCTAGGACACCTAGAACACTTCTCCATTTCACGCATATGCATGGCAACATAATAACAGGCTGCAAACATCTCGATAGCCTCACATATTTAAATTTAATTGCTCGTAAATTACTGGGCCTTTTAAAATGCACGCCCAAAAATCAGCTTGGCATGAAAAATTAAAGGGGAACGTCTTTGAAATGAAAATAATTGATATCAAATTGAATACCGAAGTAAGATAAATAATTCAAAAAGATTAGGGATGCTCATTGGACGGCTCCGGTAGACAAGATGAGTGCTATTTTAGGCAGTGAAATTTTATGACCCATTATTGCCGACTTCCGCTACACTTAAAAAATCTCACATTTCTGTTTCTCAGTTTTAATTAAAATCGGGCAATAAATAATTTCAGCGGTATCCCACGATGTCCTCCTATAGTGTCATAAAATACTTCGTTGAATGCAGCGTGAACTAGCAGTAATTAGTCCAACATTAACAATAAAAAAAAGGACCCCTCCCCCTCCCAAATTATAAGAATCGAGAAACATCACGATTTCTTGGACGCTTTCGCAGCATTATCGGAATTTGCATTTCCAAACTATATTACAATCATTAATCGATAAAACGATTGATTACCATTTTTCAAATGAAAGTTCTCAACGCGACTGGTTGCGCAACGATCACTAATCCGTCATAAAAGGAAAACAAACATAGCTAATTAAGATTTCAGTATAAGAAATACCAGTACATGTATGTGCACTCCGCGCATTCCTCCTGTCCATCTTCGCAGCGCCAACTTTCCGACTAGCGGCGGCTAAGGGGGGGAACATGCGCATTAAGCCATGCCTAAGCTTATCGCTAGGCACTTGGCCTCGTAGGCAGCGTCTGCTTTATCAAAATGTGATATGCAGTATGTTATGGTGCGGTATTTTTCATCTGGTGCACACGTTTCCCAGAGGAAACTTTGTAGCGTTACTATACACTTAGCCAATCGGGCAGTTTTGTGCAACAGCTTTGGGTATCTTTTCCTATGTCAAACGAGTGACACATAGTTGGGAGTTTTTATATTAACGAGCCCTTAGCTGCCACCGTATAAATTATTGCGCTGCCATCGGATTTTCGGGTTAGGGGGACACGAAATTAAGGTGCCGACACGGAGTGAATATACTGGTATCAGGGAGATTTTGCAAATGCAGCGTAAGGTAACGCAATCGTCACTGAGCGCGCTTATGCGCATGCGTCAACCAGTTTAAAGTATCGTAGACCCGATACGCAGGGCGTTACGGGCGTTAGGGGCCATTCACAAAGGACGTCCTCCAA
>JAQGAO010001120.1:0-26480 GCA_034697705.1 Ommatoiulus sabulosus
TTTTGCCTGACCTCAGCCTGACTTTTCTTTAAATTTTGACAAAGTTGCCTGACTTTGCCTGACTTTTTCAGTTTTGCAGGTCAGTGGCAACCCTGAAAATCCTATTGATAAATTTTGAAAGTATCACGAGATTGACGTGTGACAAATTTGAAAAGTTAGTTAACTTGGGGCAAATTGAAGAAAAAATGTTTGATTTTTAAGAGTTTTATAAAAATTGTATTCATTTTTTAGTAAATTTTGAAAAAAATTACCTGTCGATATTTTCAACATTGCTGCATGTTAATTTAACTTTACACAGTATTTGAGTTTTATTGCTTTTAATTTAAGCACTTTCCAACATATGGCTAGTCATATAATGAGTACTATGGCGGATTTTACATTGATTTTATGTTTGTTTTAAAGTGTTGCAGAGTAAAAAATTCATTATTGCAACTTCAGTGGTTCTAAAGACGAACAAACTTGTCCAAACGTTCAGTTATAAATAGGTAGTTGCTTTTTTTATGAAATCTTCCATTTTTTGGAAATAAATTGCGATATACTCGTAGTTATTTTGTTAACAAATATTTCAAAATGTTTAAGATTGAAGACAAAGGTAACATTGCATATAGTAATAGAGTATCAAAGGACCTTCTCGATTCATCTGTATATAATAAAGGCGAATATATGTATTACTTAATCATACAACCTGTTTAAGTTTTTTATTTATAAAATAGATGGCGCTTCATGCTCATTTGTCGCATGTTCTTATCCTCTGCTCTCTCCAATTATTTAATCAAGAGAAAGATAAGATTAGTTCACTTTTAATCTTCATTATCAAATACAAACAATCGTGACAACATAACAAACATTTTTTAAACCAGGAACTGTTTTTGTTTTTTATTTACGAGCTTTTACTTATTTGTTTTAACTTTTTCTTAACATTTTTAGGTAAACAATTGGAAAAAAAAAACTACTCTGGAAAAAAGTATCAAATCAACGTTAAAATAAATTTCAATAAAATATATTTTTAAACATGTCCCATTTCAAATAATTCTCCTCAGGGATTTTTTTTGAAGATAAAGTAGTTTAAACACGAATGCATTTAGACAAAACTTGTCTTTTCAGTAGATAAGATATAAAAATTCCATACGCGTTAATTTTAGACTTTAATTTCAAAAACAGACGTCAAATCTAAAATTCCTAGTTATTTCATTTCGTATCTATAGAAATCAAACGTATTCGAAAATACTTCCTTTTGTAACAAAACACCTTCGAAATATCACATCAGTATGACATTAATTTCGTGGAAATAAAAAAAAAGATTAAAATTAGAAGCCGGTGCATTTTCAGGATGGTTGTCAAACGAATCGAGTAAATGCATTTTAATATATTTGTGACCCTCAAGGGTCGCCAGCGAAAGGAAACACTATGGGAAACGGCATCACATGTTTAGTATGGATACGCAATACGACTAAATTCGATTTTACAACATAAATAAAGCTTCATCGTAATTTCAGCAGCATGTTCAATATGAAAGTGTGAAATTTGACTATAAATAATCAGTAATTACGCGATTTTTAATTCAACCTCCTAATTACTGATGCGTTAATTATATTCGCATTTCAATAGAAGAATTTCAAATAATACGAGCGTAATAATAGAGTATAAAATTATAAAATAAACAACAATTATTAAACCAGAAATCGTTTTTATTTTAAAATTCATTCATTGCCCACTTTTTCTCATTTTCTTGTAAAAAAAAGTTTTAATGGACAATTAGCGGACTTTTTCTTTATATTTTCGGGTAAACAATTGGAAGAATAACGGCAACGGAAGAAAGCGAAATACAGGGATTTTTAGTAGATAAATTTAAACATAAAATTAAGCATTTTAGATAACATTTGTTTTTCATTACAGTATCGGTAAGATACGGAATTCACCAAGAAACTAAAATTTCTCATTTTGAAATTCCCTAAGCGTTAATTTTAAATTTATTTAAATTTTATTTTGATTAAAATAAAAATTAAGCGCGAACAATTGAAATTTTTTAATTTTCTACTTCCTAGTTATTTCACTTCGAATCCATAGAAACGAACTGAAGCGAAAATATTTCATTTTATAACAAACTACCTTCGAAATATAATAAAATTCGTGACGGACGAAAAAGCTGGTGAAATTCTTGTTGCGCCTGCTGCATGCAACAGTGCCGATTAAACAGACTTATGCCTCACCCTGTAACCTATACCGGTGCACATTTTTTGGACAATTGGAATACGCCATTAAATGTGGCACTGTGTTTTAAAAAATTTACAAAACTACGTCTAGAACGATAAACTAGTTATTAACAATGACAAGTCAGTCTATTCAAGTAATAAATTCGTTAAAATTTCATATCATGAAAATATAGTACTGTATATGGTGGCATTTGGAACAAGATGCCACCATATACGTCCTGTGAGGGTTCCAAATAGGAGCACAGTATTCCAACATGGGGCGAACCAGAGTTGCGTATAGCCAGTTTATTTTACAATAGTTCGAGTGTACATGTGTTTGTCAACCCAATCGAATAAGTATCTTCAACGTTTTTGTTAAAAGTAATTTAACGTGAGACAATTTGACAGCAGCAACACTTCCTCGAGCACAATCCATGCCAAAAATGATACAGTTTACGACACTTTCATCCAGATTAAACAACTGCTTTCGAAACAAATGTTCCCGAATGATGTAGGGAATGTTACGTGACGCCTTTCCAAGTTCCTATTTCGTATAAATTTGGATTAAATCTTTCCTAAAATTGCACTTCTACGCGTTGGCACCTCGCGCAAGCAGTAAAATCAACTAGCAAAATATTTCTTTTTCAAATTCAGTTTACATTTTTCTACCATGAAATTCGTCGTATCAACCATGTGTATTCTGGCTTTGGTCGTTGTTGGCAATCTTGTTGCCAGCTACTCCAGCGAGTTAGAGGTATAATATATTAGTTAAGGCCTTTAACTTTAATTTGCAAAAAATGCCCGATGTTGAGGCACTTTACCAAAGTTGTGCTTTTCATAAAATTGCTATTTAAGGTCTTTTATTCTAAGCTATAACATATTATAACTTATTTGTATTTTCTTAAAATATTATAGGATTCACCATTGTGCACAACAGAACTAATTATGCATGTGAGTAAACACATTTTATGCATTTTTTTACTTACAAATACGATAAGCATAGTCTCAAAGTGAACAACTAATTCATTAAGAACTTACTTAGTGTTGATGCTTAATTACTATGATACTTACTAATTTACAAAAAAATCTTCATAAATGATTTTTCGATCATATTAAAACATATATTTTAATAAAAGGCCATTGAAAATTTATTTCTTGTTTAACGTCCCAGCCTGCCTGATGGTCGACCCCCGTCCCAACAGGACAGAAAAAACAAAAAATTGTCCGCCTGTCACTCCCAAAAACAGATCCACGAAGGGGCGCATGCGTAGAAAGCAATATTCCAGGGTTCCCCCAGACATTTCATTTTCAACTTTTCTTACTTTTCCAGGTTTTAAAAAAATTTCCCTGACCAATGACAATATCAAAAATTTGCATATTTTGCAAAATTTACTAATAACAATTTTAAAAATTAAAAAAAAAACCTATGTCCTCGGAAAACGGGAGAAATTTAGCAATTTTGTCCTCGGAAAATGTGAGAATTTTTTAAAATTTGTCCTTTGCAATTTGGTTCTCGGAAAACGTTGGAAATTTTGCAAATTTGTTCTCTTAAAATGTATGGGCCATGAGCTCTTGATCGCAACAACATGACTACTTTGAAGTTCCCTGACTTTTTCAAAATAAGCCATTCTTCCATTACTTCCTGACTTTTCCAAACAATTTGAACTTTCCTGAGTTTTCCAGGTTTCCCAGATCTAGGGGTACCCTGATACATCGTACATACGTCTTACACGAGTGATTTCATTAAGCGTTCAGCTTCTGTCCGAGTACCCCTATGCCAAACTGAACTTGAAATATTTTTTTTGATTTGTAATCCCACAGTTCTCAAAAGCCATTCGTACCTGCACAAGAGTAAGTAAATACTATACATTAAAATTAATTAGAGCTACAGTGCGTGGTTGTTCACGCATTATGATAAAATTTAGATTTTTAAATAATATCATGTAAATCAACGAGAAATTTATCAACGTCAATTTTTAGGCAAGGAAAGGATACGGTTGCATATCGAGAAAAATGGAAGTAAGTTTTTTTAGAAAATGAATTTCGCAAAAAAAACAGGTTATTAAACTTGCCGTTTTCAAGAAATTGTATTTTTATCTTTAACAGGATGACAGAGCGTTAAATGCAATCCGAGTAAACTGTGACGTGGTAAAGTCAATTTTTTTTAAATGGTTATTTTTTGAATTTGTTTATACAGTATTTTACTTATTTCAGTCTTTAAATGGCCGCCTACGTTTTCAATGCTTTTTTGCCAGAATCAAACAAGTTCGTAAAAATCTACGATTTAATTTCGCTGTTTTCGTATTAAAAACAGCAGTTCTGTTGCGTAACAAATTTCCTAATCTCAAATAATTGCTTTATTTTCAGCTTTGTCCTAGAGAGATGTAAGACACCGAGTTTCGAAAATCGTTAAGGTCTAAAATACATTGCTCATGAATAGATTAGTTTAGATATAGTGAGTGAAATGAAGACTTGATCTTACCGATACTTTTTGCATGTGAAATTTAAACCAATTGTGTAAAATTGTTTTGGAATACTGAGCCTATCAAGTATATAGTCAATTGTATAAGTATACATGTATTAAAAAAATATTCTCCTCATTTAAGTCTCGCCATTTATTCTTCCGGGCTACGAAGTTTAAAAAAATGGGAAACGGCTTCACATTTTAGCATGGTTACACAATACGAGTAAATGCGATTTCATAACGATAAATTAAGCTCCATCGCACTTTGAGCAATATCTCGAATTTTAGTTGATGAACTTGAAATAATACGGCCCCAATAAAGTACAAAACGATAAAATAACAAATTTAACGAGAAATGGCTTCTGTTAATTTCGCTATACGCTTTTCTAATTTTCTTTAAATAAAAACAACTTTAATTGCCAATTAGTACACTTTTCCTTAAAAATTTTTTAGGTAAAAAAATGGAAGAAATCCTGTCAGAAAGAAAGTATAACATCAGCGTCAAAATAAAATTTCATAAAGTATCTTATGAGTGAGTGTCCAATCGTGGTCTATACTCCAGAATTGGATTTTTATGGCAGACAGTTTTAGATAAAAAATTTATACATTTTTAATTACATTTGTCGCTCAGAAGGCAAGATAAGAAATTAACTCGGGATCTGAAATTTCTAATTTTAAAATTCGTATAGCCTCGTCTAATCAACGCTTCGCCCTGAATTCGGACTTTTTCAAGAGTAGTATAACGATTTTAATTAAAATTAGTTTAGAATAAGGCAATCCACGCTTCACGAACAAAATTGGATCTTTTGAAGGTTTTTAAACAAATTTCCCTGACCAACGACACATTGATAGATGCCAATGTTATCCACGGTTACTGCAAATCGTGTTTTGCATCGATACTTTGCAAATTTAACATGAAAAGTTCTTGAAAATGTACATATTTGTATTCGGAAAATGCTAAAATTGTTGATAATTTGTACACGGAAAAAGTTGGAAGTTTTGAAAATTTGTAGTCTAAAAAGGTTAAGACTTTTGCCAATTAGTCCTCAGAATCAGTTGAAAATTTTGAAACAGTTCAATATTTTACGAATCTATACTAGAAAAAAATGGAAAATTTTGCAACTTTGAAAATTGCCCTTAACTAATTTGGCTTCTCTCCGTTGCATTTCAAGCTCCTGTATTTGATTCGTCTTGTGAGGGTTCCGAATAGAAGCGCAGTATTCCAACATGGGGCGAACCAGAGCTGTGTATCCAGTTTCCTTTACAATATTTCGAGTGTACACGTGTTTATCAACCCAATCAAATAAATATTTTCCACTTTTTAATAAAAGTAATTTAACGTGAGACAATTTGACAGTAGCTACACTTCCTCGAGCACAATCCGCGCCAAAAATGACACAATTTACGACACTTTCATCCAAATAGAACAACTGCTTCCGAAAGCATACGTATAGGAAGCATTGTTTTCGAAACCAATGTTCCTGAGTGATATATAGGCAATGTTACGTTACAGTTTTCAAGTTCCAATTTCGTATAAATTTTGATTAAATCCTCACTAAAATTTCACTTCGACGCGTTGACACTTCGCAAGCAGTAAAGCCAAATATTTATTTTTCAAATTCAGTTTACATTTTTTCTACCATGAAATTCGTCGTATAAACAATCTGTATTCTGGCTTTGGTCGTTGTTGGCAATCTTGTTGCCAGCGAGCTGAAGGTATAATATATTAGTTATAAGACATTTAATTTTAATTTGCAAAAAATGCCCGATGTTAAGGCACTTCCTGAAGTTGTGCTTGTCGTAAAATTGCTATTTATAATATAATCTTTTAATCTAGGCTGTAACATATATTATAACTAATTTTAATTTTCTTAAAATATTATAGGATTCACCATTGTGCACAACAAAACTTACGACGGCTATGAGTGAACAAATGTTATGCAATTTTTCCCTTACAGACTTATGCCTCACCTTGTAGTCTACACCGGTGCAGAATTTTTGGACCAGTCGAATCCGCCATTTGATTAAGAAACGCACTCTGACATGAATTTGAAGGATTATCGACGTAAAACCTAAAAGATATATCATCTATATCATCGGGGTACTATTATAGGGGTACTCAGACATAAGCATTACGAATCGTATTTTGGCAACCGTGAAGTTGCCATGAAGTTGTGTGAAAAATCTACGAAATTATCCTTGAATAATATGACGTAAATAAACGAAAAATTTATCAACGTGAATTTTTAGGCAAAGAAAGGCTTAGCTTGCATATTGAAAAAAATGGAAGTAAATCTTAATTTCGAATATAAGATAAACAGGATGACCCAGCGTTAGTTGAAATCCGAGAAAATTGCACAAAAGGGTAAAGTCAGATTATTTTTAAACAAAAATGGTTATTTTTGAAATTTGTCTATACAGTATTTGCCATAAAAAGTGACATTTTTCAAATTACGAACATATTCCAGCCTGAATTTTATCAACAGCGTTTGATAGTGCATCAATGAAGAACACGAAAACGTTCGTAAAAATCTACGATTAAATTTTGCAGTTTTCGTTTTAAAAACAGCTGTTCTGTTGCGTAACATAAATTCCTAATCTCAAATAATTGCTTTATTTGCAGTTTTGTCCTAAAACGACAGCAGACCCCGAGTTTCTAAATTCGTTAACATCACTGAAATAAGAGTAAGTCCAGGTAAGGTCAAGTTAATTAACAACAAAGATAAAGTTATTTTTTAAATTAAAAGGTATAAATAAATAAATATTAGAAAAATATTCTCAAGATTTAAAGTTACGAAAGTAACAAACGTACCCGAAAACAGTTTAACATTTTGCAAATTTGTGCTGGAAAAAGTAGGAAATTTTGCAAATTTGCATTACGAAAAGTTTGAAAATATTCCAAATTTATCCACTGAAATTGATGAAAATGTTTCTAATTTGTACTGGAAATTTTTAAAAAAATTTGCAAATGATCACTGAGCTAAACATTAATTTTGGATTGCAGCATTACGTTGAATTTATCTGACTTTTTCAAAATAAGCCATATGAGCCATAAGCTCAATCCTTCGAGGATATGGCCATTTTTAATAAGAACAGATAGAATACCCCTCATTATCCACCTACCTTGGTCTTATAAATAACGTTGTCGTCATCAATTCAAGACCTGACAATTTGTTTTCCCTCATTCGTATACAATTTTTTGTATTGCTGTATTTTTTTAAAGTGCTAGAAAAGTTATTGTTGAGGTTATGAAAAAAGATCAAAAAAACGCGAGAGATCTTCAGTGTCAGCAACGTCTGATTTAAGGAAACATATGGCAGAAAAAGAATTTTAAATTGAATATTAATACAAATAAAATCCCCTTTCCACGAGTAATGTGGCAGTTTCGCAGAAACCACTTTCGAACCGTACTTCGGTGAAAGGTTTAAGGATCAATGCCTTTGCTTTTCAAAATCCGATACTTTTTTTATAAGAGAGTTCCTCTGACAAATCCAATATTGATTTTCAGTTGATGCAACAATGGACGCTGGCGTCATTTCCCATCAGCTTTTAATCGTTTTAAAGCCGTTTTTCAAATCTGTTTATAGCTCAGAAGTACGGCGAAATCTCTGTTCAACTGTTTCGTGTAAGTCCTTTCAACATCTTGGACAACCATCAATGGCTATTCAACGAGTCCACTCGATGGTCAGTTAATGCTTTCAACACAAAAAATGCTGAAGAAAAAAAATCAAAATGGCTAAAAAAATTGATGAACTAGCTTCCAAAACCGACCTTACACAATATTGCGAAGATTTCCTTTCAATGGGCTTCATTTGTCGACGAACAAGTGCGTTGATTCGCATTGAACCTCTGTGCTATAAATGTGAGGCCATCGTAAAAAACCTTGGAATTTTTTGCAGATTTCACCAAAAATTCACATTAATCCGTGCTACTGTATATGCATCCAACTTGTAGACAATATACAATTTCCAATTATTTTAAATAAAAAATAAAACTTTTTCATGGGGCTTTATACTGTATTTAGCTGCACAAATCTCATAACATAACATTATTCATCTATAACGAAAAAGCGAAGCCATCATCAGGGTTCCCTCAGAAATTTCATATTCAACTAACCTGACTTAATTCTCTTGGTTTTAAACAAATTTCCCTGACCGATGACAATATCAAAATTGAAATATGTCAACGTTATCCACGTAATGTAAACGGACAAGGATGAAATTTTTGAAAAATTTTACTCTGAAAACGTTAAGAATATTGCAAATTTCTCCTTGGAAAATGTTGAGAATTTTAGTAACCTTTAGGGCCTACTGAAAAAAGTTGAAAGTTTGCAAATTTATCCCCGGAAACGGTCAAAAATTTTAAAAATCTGTACACGAAAACAGAGTCAACTACGTACATGTAGAAGCATTATTTTGGGTTTGTGACAACATTGAATTTTCCCGATTTTTTCAAAATAATTTCTTCTTCCCTGATTTTTCCAGACATTTTCAAGTTCCTTGACATTTCCAGGTATGGAAGAACCCTGCATCACGAAAAACATTCAATTTTACAGATTTTTTTCAACGAGCTTCATTCACCGTTGTAAAAGCGCATTCATTTGCATCGCGCATCCATGCTAAAAACGTGAAGATTTTCGTAAAACATGTATTTTTTTAAATTGCGCGGAATTCCTTATTAATTCCGATTCTTTCACTACGAAATACAAAATAATATTTCGGAGTTAATAAATTTCGTCCATTTTTCCTGCACACACGGGGACAGAAAAATCAAAACGAAGCGCATTTTTCTTTCATGTTTGATGAAAAACTGGAGCCGTTTTAAACGGTTCATTCGCGCACAAAAATTGCTGTCATCTCTTAGAAAAAGAGATAAAACGTTGAATTTTTGGTGCGTGCGAAATGAGCGAGCTCGAATGTTTCATTTAGTTTTTTCATTACGATAAGAAGCAAATTGAAGCAAATGGCTTCTCACTATCTTTCATTTGCCACCTTGTGACGAGAGAGAGACAAAAATACGCGCTTAATAAAACACACTCAATATGGCGATGTAAGAAAAAAAACGTGCGTCAATCTCAGTTTACAGCCTAGTAAAAAAAAAATACGCCTTTCATCAAAACGTTCGGCTATAACGAATTAGCCACGAACGACGAGATAAGAAGGGAACAAAAAAAATATTGAAAACTACGAAAAGGAAACGATAGATTTACGCGTAAACGCGAGTTTATATGTTAAAAAGTCAGTGCATGTCAAGAGCTCCTGTATATAATTAACATTCATATATTTTATAGGGTGCTCGCACGTAAGATTTACGAATGACCATTTGGGCAGCCGTGAAAAAAGCCACGTGCGCGAAAGGAATGAACTCATTGGTTTAAAAAACAGTGATAACCTCGATCGAGTACCTGGGTGATAGGGCCCGTTCATAAAGAGCTTTAAAGCCAGCTTTTTAAGGTGGCCTTAAAAGAGTGTACATGTAATGTCTATGGACACTCTTTTAAGGCCACCTTAAAAAGCTGGCTTTAAGTCGCGTTGTGTTTGTACCCATACAGTGAAAACCAGTTACATGTAATTCGATCACGCTTAATTCGGTCAGCCATTTTATTCGATAAAAACAGTCAGAAGGGACTTTTTTCGATGCTGTCCTTTATGAAAAAGACGCTTAATCCGGTCGTCTCATCGCATAATTCGATCAAGTTTCCACGTGTCTACGTGATGCGAACGCGCGAAACAAGTTTGAGCGTGTTTCGTACAAGCACGGACAAGTTTGGACAAGGCGCATGCGTGCATTGAATTAAGCAGATAGTCATTCTAGTGCATCAGCTGCTTGTACAGTACAGCTGTATACTTAGATGGATTTCACCGCCTATTTTAGAACATTAAATTCCAGCCATAGCAGCAAACAAAAAACATTTTAAAAATATGTAAATACATACGAGCGATTGAGTATATGTATTTTTACAACATAGAACAAATTATTTTAATAAGGTCAATTTTTAGCGTGTTTTATATAAAAATAATTTTAAAAATATGTAAATACATACGAGCGATTGAGTATATGCATTTTTACAACATAGAACAAATTATTTTAATAAGATTAATCTTTAGCGTGTTTTTATGTTCATCGTCTATTTCGGTCAGCCGCTTATTTCGGTCAAAATCGCTGCAATCAACGTGATCGAATTAAGCGGCTTTCGCTGCAGGGGAGGCGGAGCCACGCCTCGCCCAAAAAATTGAATCTGGTTCTATTCCACTGTCTCGCCAATTTCCTGGAGAGCCCAGTAAATCCAGTACTACATCGTAGTAAAATATGAGTTCACATTGGACGAGTACTGGGTCGAGTAGCTGACTCGCCAAAAACACTCGGCTGGTGTAAATCAGCCATAACATCGAGTACAGTCACAACATTGATTTTTAATCAATACGATTAATCATTATGATTTTGCCCACGTGACTTCACGACTTCCAACAGCGGCTTTCGTAAAGTTTCTTTCCGAGTACCCCTCATATAAATTTAAATCTAAATTCGGAAGAACTTTTTGGGTAGATTTTGCATTTAATCGAATTTGTTTCAACATGTTTCGTTTCGGTTCAAATGTTTCAAATGTTCGGCTATAACGAATTAATAGCAAAAACTGCGTCAATATTTATTTTAAGTACAAACAACACACTTTTCGATCACTTGACATCACAGAGACATGTAAAGATTGGAATAATTTAACAGATTTTTTTCAAACCGTGATATATTTGACAAACTTGGTCAAAAATATGTAAAAAGCACGTGGTTTACGTGTTTAAACAGAACGTAGAACGGTTTGTCTACAGTATATTCTGCTAGCTAGGAAGAAATTAAATTATCAACAAAAAATAATCAAACAAATTTTATCATAAAAAATACACAATTATCTATTTGATACGCGATTATCTGACCTGATGATTTCGGCCTTATCGAGCATTTTTGCGAGAAAAAACATACGGATTATTGATTAGCCGATGAGGTTTAATCCGTAGTTCAACTTCCGATAATACGAACTACAATTTAAACGAACAAATTTTGACGTACCCATAGCTAGCGGTTCGACTAAAGACACGTTCCCTTTAAAACTGCGCAATGTCGGACCATGCACTCACTCTCGGTCCGTTGGGGCGTCGAAATTAAACGACATTTACGGATTATTTTTCCAAAATTTTATTTTAACATCACGAACTACGATCGCCTTTCGCCCTTTTAAAAACAGCGAAATTGCTTACTAGGGTTACTCTCGATTGAATTTCGAGTCGGGCTTTTATTTTTGCCAACAGTTTTCTTTTTTTTTTATACTTTCATTTTAAGCGAAACCTTAAACCCCGGCCATTTCGTTCGGGTTATTTGCGCCAAAAAAATACGGATCGGTAATTCAGTATGGATTTCTCGACGAAAAACAGTAAAACAAACAAGTTACGATTTCAACACCAGAAAGACGGAACTTCGGCAGAAATTAGGAATGAGCGAAAGGTTGATTTTCAACAATTTCTAGTAGCCTATAGACGCCATCGGGAATAGGTCGAGAAACATTATATCATAAAAAAACAAATAAAAATAGTCTGGATAGGTTTTCAATAAGCAAATAATAAAAAAGTGAAAAAAAAAACTGCGACGAGATTCGACCAAAATTTAAGGCGAGGTATAGAAAAGGTATTTTATCACGACAGAACTTCGTTAAGAAAAACTCGCTTTATACGAATTTATGACAATATAAACTCATTTACATTCCCCATCCTGGGCTTAGGACGAAAAATGGTTATTTCTGCGTTTAAAGGGTTCATTTTATTCGTAGCAATTAACCCTGTGAATTTTTTCTGCGTTTACAAGGCTCATTTTCAACTTCCCTGACTTTTCCAGGTTTTTAAACACATTTCCCCGACCATGACAATGACAAAATTGGCATATTCCAGTGTTATCCACAATTTTTCAAAATCGACAAATGACAATTAATATTCAGTTTTTTGAAAAAATTACTAATGTCAATTTTGAAAAATTAAAAGTGAAAATGTTTCGAAAATTTGACAAATTTATATTCGGAAAATGTAGAAAAATTTCAAAATTTGTACTCTGAAAAGGTTCAGAATTTTGCAAATTTGTCCTTGCAATCTGTTGAAAATTTTGCAACTTTCTCCTCGGAAACAGTTGAAAATTTTATAAATCTGTAATCGAAATTTTGCTACTTTCTCCACAGAAACTGTTAAAAATTTCACAAATCTGTATTCGAAATTTTGTACATTTGTGCTCGGAAAATGTGGGCAATTTTGCAAGTTTGTCTTCGGAAACTGTTGAAAATTTTGCAAATTTGTCTTCGGAAGAGTTTTAAAATTTTGCAAATTTGCCCTCAAACTGTTGAAAATTTTGCAAATTTGCACTGCATGGGAAAATTTTAAAAAGTTAGCAAATGGGCCCTGAGCTAACTATATATGTACGTACGTAGCATTAATTAAAATGTGTACGTGTTATTAAATTTAAAACAGAACCATCTGGAACCAATCATTTGACATCGATTCAACATTTGTTTTCCAATTATCGGTTAAGATTGTCCTATTTTTTTTAATAAGAAATTCAGTTTTATATATCCATTTGTCTGGAGCGAAGCAGCAACGCTTTTTCTTCCTAATTTTGGTTTCATTTTTCCTAACTTTTTTACCTGCAAGAAACTCAGTGTGTTTCATATTACCTTTTGTCTGAAGTTATATTGGACCAGCCAAAATGCCGAAAAATGAGTTCAAATACTTTTTAATCCACGCGATAAAAGCTCGAAATGACGTCTATTTTTCCTAGTTAAAAATCATAAATTGCGGGTAAAAAAATGTCAAAATTAATCCTCAGGCAGTTAAAAGTCAATTCTTTCTCGACTCGGGGGGGTAAAAAAAAAAAAAAAAAAAAAAAAAAAAAAGGTGCATATTCGCCATTGTTTTCGTTTTGATTTGTGTTTGCCAATTCCTATTCACGTATAGGCAATGACTTTTTTGCCTTTTTTTTATTGGGTTGCGTCCCTATATAAACTGCCATAAATTACCCCAGGATTTTTTTTATGGAAATTCGGAAGCATACCCCCGAGCATTCGTCTTGATTTAATCACGCTTTTTATCATCTCAAAAAAAAAGAAAAAAAAGGCGAATCGAGAAGAAATAAATGAGCCGCTTTTCCGGGGCATTGGTCCCTCGATTCTGACAGAGAAAGAACGCTTGCCAACTTCGCTGTGGAGTGTCCGGAAATTACTTTTTTGACAAAATATCAGGACCTCCGCAACAATATTTTAGAAGTTTTGCGTTTTGCTTTTTTCACAAAATTGTAGGAATTTTTGCATTTTTGGCAATACATTTTTATGAATTTTGGATTTTCTTGGATAAATTTTTGCAATTTTTCGCTTTTTTCCGACTAAAAGCAGACAAGGCAGATTTTTTTGACTAAAAAAATTAGATTAGCCAATTTTTTGGAATTTATGCTATTTTAAAGAAAAATTTTCAGAAATGTTTAGGAATTTTGTCTTTCTTGGATAAATTTTTGGAATTTTTGCTTTTTTACGACTATTTTTTTGAATTTTTACTTTTTTGCCAAACGTTTTTGACGAAAAAAATTTCATTACGACAAATTTTTGGAATTTGTGATTTTTCATTGAAAAAATGTTAAGACCATTTTAATGACAACACTTTAGGATCTTTTTGCATTGTTGACGATGCATTTTTCGGAATTTTGACATTTTTGGGTGAATTTTTCGAATTTTTTGACGAGTGATTTTCATCGTGATTTCATCGAGTGATATTCATCGCAAGAACTAGAATCTTTTTAATGAAAAAAAAATATAAATTTAGAAAAGAAAAAAACATTTTTAAAAGTTTTTTTGTTTTTTTAAATACTGTAATATTTTTTCTTTTTTTGACGACAAATGTTTACGAAACTTTGCTTTTTTTGCAGACAAATTTTTAGCAAATTGTTTCCTTTTTGGCAACAAATCTTGAGGAATTTCTGCTTTTTTGACGACAAAAGATTCAGAACTTTGCTTTGTAGGTACAATAAACCACGGACATGAATTACTTTTAATTATTCTCAAAAAAATACATTTTATTTTATTGCTTGCTCTTTACGAAACGAGCATCGAGTGAATTTCATCGCAAGAGCCAGAATCTTTTTTAATGGGTAAAACGATCTAAATTTAGTAAAGAAAAAACATTTTAACGGTTTTCTTAAATAAATGCGCAATGTCCACGATTCAGGAAAAGTATTTGTCGAGTTTTTGGGAATATTAAAACAGTTTTTTCTGGCACCTTTTATAACGATGGTGCAACGATCAGCCTCACCCACCCTCCAATCTCGACGCCAAAAGTTGCGTTTGGTGTCACGAACGCCATTCATCATGTTTTTCTTGGTAAAAACAGACCTATTTCCCTACATTATCGTTGCGTATTTTTTTTAGGTTATGGAGGATTTTCGTTTTACTGCATGTCGCAAATCTTCGCGACTCCAATCACCCGAAGATTTCTGGGCCTTAAGACGGGTGTAAGCTTATTTACGCGAGGATTTAAAAGGAGAAAAAAATGATAAAATATATACGAAAAACAAACCCATTTCGATGTAATATACACGAAACACGGGATCTGCATTTTGGAGTGAAAAACGAGCGGAAATCAATATAGGCGAAAGCGCCACGCACGTCGAGCTCGTAAATCAACCTATATATTTTGCATTTCTCATAAAGAGAATTCTAGCGTGCGTGCGTGCGTACGTGCGAAGAAATGGACGAAATAATTTGACGATTCATCTTTTAAAAAACGCGCATTATATATCGATATCGAAAAAGCGCGTGCTCATAACTTCATTTTACAAACCACGTGTTCAAGCGCGATCGAGACGCGAAAACGTAACCATGGTAACCGGACAGAACGTAGTAACCGTAGAACGCGATAACGTAACCATAGTAACAGAGAAACGTGATGACGTAACCATGGTTACCGCGTACGTAGAACGTGATGATGTAACCATAGTACCGTAGAACGCGATGACGTCACCATAGCAACCGTAGAACGTAATGTAATGACGTAACCATAGTTACCGTAGTACCCGATTTCCGCAACCGTAGTAACCGTGAAATGTAATGACGTAACCATAGTAACCGTAATAAGCGATGACCTAACCATATTTGCGCACCTCCCATTTACGAGAACAACGTTTTTTACGAACTATTGCGTTGGACCCGAAATGCATGAAACAGAATGTTTATTTTCGCTCCGAGTTACGAACTAAAATGACACATTCCCTCTTTTTTACGAACTTAATTTCCTCATACTCCTTCACCATCTCAAACATGCAAACGCGAGTGCAAATTGCATTTACCCGTTCAGCAACTTTCTATTTTACGAACATGTATTCATTTTATTTTTTTTTGGGGGGGGGGGGGAGGAGGGGGGTGGTCTCTACATGTCCGTAAAAACGCGAGTCGACTGTAATTCCTTAAATACGAAAGAACCAGAATGGTGACTCCGCCCACTTTTATCTAGCCACACAGGGAAAGTGATTTAGACATCCTATCGATAATCGTCTACATCGATCGTATATCGTCCCATGTAATTCTTTGACTATCACTATCGATAGACTGATTGTTATATTCTCAGTCAATGGGCTCTATTGCGCTACCCTATGGGTGGGTATCTGAATGATATGGAATACGATCGTATCATGTTTTTCCCAGTACACTATCGTGTGGCACGCTCCAATCGTTCTCGCATTTTGAACATCAAAGGAGTCGACTCGGAGTGACCAGACTGGTCATTCGAATACATGTACTGTGTTCCCCATCTATTTCATTGTTTTTTGTTTCAAATTCTTACTTCCATCTTGAGCCGAAAACCATAGCGCCATCTATGATGCGTTTGACGCAACCGATAAGTTTTAGGCGCCACCTATAGGGAGCCGTTCGTATTTTTCTCAAGTTTTAAAAGCCCTTGCGTTTGGCGAAGATGAGAAATGGGGGTTGGGGATAAAAAACGAGAAATAATTGGATGCGCGGCCCCGCTACGCTTCAAAATGTCCATCAATTGCAGTCACAACGTTCAACGCTAAAAGTATATTACGGAAAAAAGCAGCTGTTTTCTCTCTCACAATATACGGGATTACGTTTAAGCTTCTCGAGAAAGAGGGAATTTCCCCTAAACCCCCCTTTCGCGTAACACCAACGCGCCGAGTGGGGGAGCTGGCGACTGAATAAATAATGTTAAGTGCAACCAAAGTATTATACAAAATGCTGTTTTATGCAAATGCATCGCCAACGCGAGAAGCCATTGGCACGGAAGAAAAAATGGCGGCACAGATAAGTCCCAACTTCCGTTCTTGGGCATCTCTAAGTAGAATTCGACTATAAAAGTTGCGCTCTGATTATACATACCACGGTTTTTCAGATCGTCGTAAGTATAAATGCCGATTGAAACGTTTGAAATGACGATGAAAAATGTCATCATTGTCCCCTTCTTATATGCAACTATTCAAATAGTGTCCCACCACCAACATCCTCCATCAAAACGACACATTAATTGAAATAAACTTTCAATGTTAATAATTTTAATTAAAAAATCTTACGATCAATCCTTTATTTAATATATATTTTTGATAATCGAAAATATAATCGCACAAAAATACCAAAAAAGCATAGGGGGTGTCAATTTGTATTCTCTGCCCACTAGCAGCCTTGCGCCAAGGTTGCCTTACCACAGCTAGCTCCAAGTTGCCCCCTTGCTTTCCATTGCCTACAAAGGGGGCAATATTGCCGGAAACGTAAAACCGGAAATTAGCAATTTCTAAGTTGCGTCACTTCTGGTGCTGGGACGCGACGCGTTAAAATATTACAGTGAAAGCCGCTTAATTCGATCACGCTTTATCCGGTCGGCCTTTTTATTCGGTCGAAACAGTCAGAACGGATTTTTTTCCTACGCTGCCCTATGTTTAAAAATTCGCTTAATTCGTTCATCTCATCGCATAATTCGAGCATTGTTTCCACGCGTCTACGTAACGCAAACGCGCCAAACAAGTTTGAGCGTTTTTCGTACAAGCACGGACACGTTCGGACAACTGCGCATGCGCGCATCTAAGCATCCAATGCATTAGCGCCTGGACTCACATGAATTTTATGCGTTACTTTGATAATGAAATTTCAACCGTTGCAGCGAACAGGCAACATCGAACACTACTAAAACTTTCTGTTTTAATATATAATTTTAAAAATATGTAAATACATACGCACGAGTAAATATATGTAATGACAGCAGCGCCCCCATATACCAATAGTGATGCCAGAAAAGGAAAGATGCGGCCACATTGCAGGTAAAAATGGCAACCATATTGGGAGTAAAATGGGGTATAAAATGTGAGAGCATGGGGAAGGGGTAATGTTTTCGGGATAGCTAACTCGCCTAGATTTTTCCTTGATTGTTCAAAAGTATACGTGGTTAAATTTGGGAGCAATCGGGTGAGTGGATCAAAAGTTGTTGCGGAACTGAGAAACATAGGCTACCCAAAAACATACTTTTTTCTTCTTTATATACAGTATATAGATATTAAAAAATTCCAGAAATTTTCAAGAATTTTCAAGAAATTTTTAACGACACTGGCCAATTTGGACAAGCTCATGTTAACGTCGGGTATATCGAAGCAAGCTTGCCCACGTTAAGGAGGTTTTTCCCCAACTTCGTCATCCACTTATCTAAATGAATAATAAATATCATTGTTTCGTATCATCTTTTCCCCTTGTTTTTCGCTATCGTTATAAGTAACATTTTCTTCGGCGCTGAGAATTAAGGCAATAAAAAGCATTAAATTTATGTGCTTATACAAATTTCATTTACGCATATATTTATTCCTCTATATAGAGAGAGCATTTCCTTCCTTCCTTCGCCTCTTTTCAGCTTTTCGGTTTCTTCGTGTGTTCAAATTGGATTTTCTCCATATTTCCCCTTTCCCCCCATACACGGTATTTCGGTAAAATGTATCTTCAATTTCATTGAAAATAGAAAATATATCACATACTCGAGGTCTTGGCTTTCTATATATACAGTATATGAGGGAACCAAAATCTTCCAACATCTTCCTCGGACAAACAAACAAAAAATCAAATAAAGTTGAGTGACTTTGGAAGCTAGGCTGTCCAAAAACGAAACATTCAAAGTATCATCTGACGGTTCCTCAAATATCCGTCAGGAAAAAACTTTCTTGAAATACAGCACGTAAAATCATTCTCGAAAATGAAATTTTTTTGGCCAGAAGCTCTGACGTCATAAATTCGGTTTAGTGTTGCCAGTGACCACGATACACCGGACGCAACACAACAACCGACTCGGGATGAATGAAACAATGATCCAAGCTTCTACAGCGTTTTAAACTGATGACGATGATGATGATGATGATGATGAACTTTAAAAATTTATATATATACTGTAAATATTTCCTACCTGGCTTCATCAATTCCCAACTTTTCCACATCTGACCAACGCAGACGACGTGAAGTCCACCCTCTTCAGCGAGCAATGTCTAAAAACAAAAAATGGATATATATATAATACTAAAATAAAATTACCGACGAAGAACTGAGAAGACATCTTTCGGTCTTTATTTTTGAAGTTCGTAACTACTTGAACTACATGTACTCTTGAGACAGAATAGTAGTTTTTCTTAAGACAATTTCCTGAAGACTGTCTTTCACTCGAAAAGAGAAAGACAGTCAGGGTTCCCCCCAGAAATTTCATATTCAACTTCCCTGACTTTTCTAGGTTTTAAAACAAATTTCCCTTCCCGCGAGACAGTGTCAATTAAAATTGACATATATATATGTCAAGATTATCGACGATTTGGAAAAATCAACGTAAAAAAATATTCAATAATTCGCAAAATTGACATCGGGAAATGTTCAATTTTTGGCAAAATTTCCGATTTAGTTTGGAAAATTTTAGAAAATTAGCATGAGAAAATTTTAGAAAATTAGCATGAGAAAATTTTGAAAATTTGTCAGCAGAAAATGTGGAAAGTTTTGCAGATTTGTGCTTGGAAAAGGTCAGAAATCTTTAACATTCGTATTACGATAAGTTTGAAAATTTGGCCAATTTGCATTCGGAAAACGTTGACGATTTCCCAAATTTCTCCTCGGAAACAGTTGAAAATTTGTACTGGAAAATTTTCAAAAGTTCGCAAATGGGCACCGCGCTAACCACGTGGAAACATTATAATTCTGGATAGTGACAACGTTAATACGTTGAATTTCCCTGACGTTTTTCAAATAAATCATTCCGCCCTGACTTTTCCAGACATTTTCAAGTTCCCTGACTTTTCCATTTTTACCAGGTCTGGGTGTATCCTGATTGTTAAAAGTTCTTGATCGCATGGGCGCAACAGACGGTGCATAAAGATGGCGGATCAATTGCTTCGTCAAGACTCCGTTAATTTCCCTATTGTTTCGCGCCTTATCAAATTCTCCATATTTTGCACGTACATTTAGGTAATCGATGCGAGCTAGGTTTCGTGGAAAATGTAAATGACACAATTTGCTTAAGACTGTCTCTCGCCTGAAAAGAGAAAGACAGTGAAGACGATGTGACAAAGCCAAGAAGAAGAAAGAAGAAGAAAAGAAACGTCATAGTTTTACGTAGATAGTCTTCGCTAATCCCCTTTCTTGTTCTTAATTATTTTTCTCCTCTACATGTAATCCTCGGTAATTAGGACGGGACTCCGTCGATGCATTCGACCGGAAGTCCTTTTTCAATTAAGCGCCTCCATTGGGGTAAAAAACGCTGTAGGATTAAAGTCAAGGTGCATGAAAACGGTTTTTATTTCGGTACATAAAACTCATTAGGGTCCCTCCATTCGAGAAAATGGGAAGGAGTATACGTTTCCCCAAACCAAAAAACCCTACCTTTAGCGATAAATTTCTCGAAATTCGACTAATTAAAAATCCGTCGCTACATTAAGTTTACGAATTACGGTGAGCTTAAAAAGCGATGTTGGTTTAAACTACGTCGATATCAGTCGACTCGCGTTTTTACGAACCTGTAGGGGGCTCTCAAAAAACGTTGGTTAAAATAGAAAGTTATTAAACGGGAATGGTATACAGGGTTCCCCCAAAAAATTCATTTTCAACTTCCCTGACTTTTCCAGATTTTCCAAAAAAAAAAATTCCCTGACCAATGATATACTGTATGTCAAAAAATGATATATTTTGCAAAAATCGATACAGTAAAATATTTTGCAAAATTTATTAATGACAATTTTGAAAATTAAATGAAATTTTTGTAAAAATTTTAAACAAAAACTGCGTGAACCCATTTTTTTGAAAATTTTAAAATTTTGTATTCGGAAAATGTAAAAAGTTTTGCCCTCGGAAAACTTGGGAAATTTTGTACTCGGAAAAAGTGGAAAATTTTGCAATTTTGTGCTCGCAAAACGTCGAGAATTTTGCATATTTGTTCTTGGAAAACGTGGACAATTTTCCAAAATTGTACGCTGAAAACGTCGAAAAACTTGCAAATTTGTACTCGGAAAACGTGGAACATTTTGCAAATTTGTCCTCAGAAACCGTTAAAAATTTTGCAAATTTGTACCGGGAAAATGTAAAAATGTTTCCAAATGGGCCCTGAGCTAACCATGTAGAAACATTAATTTTAAATCGCCACAACATACGTTGAATTTCCCTGACTTTTTCAAAAAAAAAAAAGTCATTCTTCCCTGACTTTTCCAGATATTTTCAAGTTTCCAGATTTTTCTAGGTTTTCCATGCTTTCCAGGTCTGGAAAAAAATCCTTAACAACAAAAACCATTTTCTTTTTTTATTGACTTAGAAATCCAAATCATCCCGGGTTCCCTAGAAATTTCATTTTCAACTTCCCCGACTATTCCGGGTTTTTAAACAAATTTTCCTGACCAGTGGCAACGTCAAAATTTGACATATGTCAACGAACAATTCTGCAAAATCGACACGGGACAATATATAATATATTTTGCAAATTTCACTAATGACAATTTTAAAACTTTTTTTTAAAATTAACGAAGAAAAATACCTTAAATCGTACACAAAATTAGCGTGAGTTTTTTTTTTTTTCAAATTAGTCCTCGGAATATAGGTTAAAAACTTTGTAAATATATCCTCGTAAAAGGTGGAAAATTTTGCAAATTTGCTCTCGGAAACTGGAAATTTTTGAAAATTCATCCTCTCAAATTGGTAAACGTTTTGCAAAAACTGGGAAAATTTTCAAGCAAAAACTGGGAAAATTTTCAAAAAATTGCAAATTTGTCCTGGGAAAATTTTCAAAAAGTTGCAAATTTGTCCTGGGAAAATTTTCAAAAAATTGCAAATTTGTCCTCGGAAACTGTCGAAAATTTATCCTCTGAAATCGATGAACATTTTGCAAATTTGTACCGGGGAAAATATTAAAAGTTTTGCAAATGGGCCCTGAGCTAACCACGAGAAACCATTAATCTTGGATTGTGGCAACATTTTTTCAAACTTTTTTCAAAATAAGTCATTCTTCTCTGAATTTTCCAGACATTTTCAAGTTCCCTTTCCAAGTTTGGGGAAACCCTGTCATTTTGATGCTACAAAGGTGGGAACACACCGAGGAAACAAACTGAAACTCGGTTTCCCAAATTGGAACACAAGTTTCCGAACCGTGCGTTAACCGGCTTTCCGAATTACAGTAGGAGTTTATCAATAGCAACAAAATAAAAATATGGAAAATATTTCATTATATGCCTAAAACTATTTTCGAAAAATTCCCGGAGTATACTTTTTAGCATTTTGTCACATACCGTAGACGCACCAAACTATAGCATCGAATCTTCTTCCGTAGCAGCCCAATGTCCGAGCGGTCATGCAGTACTTTTTTAAATGGCCAGTTAAAAGGTCAGCTGTTTTATGGCGCGAATCAAAAGTTGTAAGCCGAAAAGGAAATTGGTAAAGTGTCAACTGAAAATAGCGGAATTGGGGCAGTAAATCCTAGGCAGGCAGCGAGTGAGCGGACAGTGATTGATATTGGATTGGAAATGAAGGAGTGCGCGCGTCCATCGATGGATTCAATGATGACCCAAATCCCAACCCGAATCTCCATAAATCACCGGAGATGCGTCGGAGCAACCCGTCAAGAGCAATCGTTGAATCGGAGGCGAAACCAACGATAATCCCAACCAATAGCAGATTTCAATAGAAACGGGACGAATTTGCGCTGACATCAAAAGACAACGCAATGATATACGGTTATATACGGGACAGAAAAGTCTCGTTCCGAAGTGAACGAACGAAAACCGGCGTCGAATAATAGGGGTACTCAGACAGAAGCCCTACGAAGCGCACTTTCGGAAGGCGTGAAGTCACACCTGCGAAAAAATGCATTCATTGGTTAATGTAGATATGAATAGAGAGTTTTAGGATATCGTTTATCGGAAAAACGTTAACTTTGTCGTCACGTGACCGAGCTTATGCGCATGCGCGGAGTGACGTACGTTGCAATAACGTCACGGAGTTTAACGTAACGTAGTCCCGTTATTTCAGCTGTACAGCGGGACACGCTATATGCGATAGGTTATCGGGTTTTCGAACACGCAGCAGTGAGTCATACTGAAACTACGCTAATCAGCCATTTCGATTATCGATAATCGAGGTATCGATTATACTCAATTGGAAAACAGTATCGTCCAGTATTTTTAAAGTTATCTATTAAAATAATCCTTCTCAACTTTCGTCAACAAAAAGTCGGCTTCACTCGCTATAGCTTCGTTTTCTTAAAAATTGCTTCAACTAACCTCGAGGATGAAAGATTTTTGTTGATGCCGAGCTTGACTCCCAAGACGGTGGGTTTTATTTTTGGATAACGCGTTCAATTATAGGGTTATGAGTTCCTGAAACTCTGTCCTTCCGTAAAATTAAACACTATTGAAGACGTTAAAAAAATAGCATATAGCGTTAACGGGTCAACCTATACGCTAATCATCCCCAGGATGATTCACTATAGGTTTATTTACTTAAACTTTCAAATAAAAGCTAGTGGGTTTTTCTTAAAAATAATTAGCGTATTGATATTACACACGTGACTTCACGGCCGCCAAAAGTGCGATTCGGAAAGCATCTATCCGAGTACCCTTAACATTAGCGGAACTTAAACAGAGGCTTCACGAGCTAACAGTCGCGAAGTCACGTGTATACAAAAGGAATGCATTCTATATTTCGTCGTAATAAATCTCATTCATCGTATAATCTATGGAAAAATCAAGTGATAAAGAGCCATTCAAAAAGAAACGTCCTCATGTAGGGGGAAGGGGGGGATAGGTTGTGTCCCGGACACAATGTGGACAGGGGAAGGGAGAGGGGGTATATGACCAACTCGGACGTCCAGTTGATAAAAAAAATGCCAAATAAAATCAGTTCCCATGGTAAAAGGGAAATTCAGCGCAATATCGCGTATAGGTGATGTGTTACAAATTGTAAAAGTCAGTAAACAGGGTACCTCCATTCATGGAGAACCTGGAAAAGTCAGAGAACTTAAAAGCTCATCAGGGTCAATTTGCAAACTTTTAAATTTTCCCAGTACAAACTTGCAAAATTTTCATTTTTCTCGAGCATAAACTCGCCAAAAATTTTCAACTTTTTCCGAGGTCATGTTTACACATTTTTCCACCATTCCTTGAAGACAAATTTGCAAAAATTTCCAAGTTGTCCCGAGACAAATATACAACATTTTTAACAGTTTCCAAGGAGAAATTTGCAAAATTTCCAACAGATTCTGAGGACAAATTAGCAAAATTCTCAACCTTTTCAGAGTACAAAATTTACTCTCAATTTACTCAAAAATTTACCCTCAATGGGGGGAGGGGTCCTGATTGACGGGACACAATGCGGACAGGGGGTAGGGGGGGATGGGGAAGGATGAGTCTAATTTTGGGAAAATTTTTATTACGTCCTTTTTGAACGGCCCCTAACGGAAAGTCAGTCCGAACCACTAAAAAATACACGTGAGAAAAGCGGTGACGTTTCAAAGATGGCGTCAACGACAGTTTTTGTCTTCAATTGGTTCATTGTGAACACAGAATTAATTTTAGTGTTGTTTTTGCTATAGAAATAACTATTGTACCGCATTATAAAACGAAGTTATGCCAATTAATTCTAAGGCGCTTCATCTAAGCGCCTAAAACGACTCTCCGTATAGTGAACTTCAGCGCCATTTTGATCGAGCGTCATGACGTCCCGTTAAATACGGGAAGTACTTTTATAGCAAAACGAAATATTGGCAGCGCATCTCCAACATTTACGTCGCTCGAAACGAACGGTTTCTCGGAAGTGATGTCACACGTGGCATACAGGATATAAAGGGTAACAGCCCCGAAGGACATTAGGACCATCTCGCGCGCCATAAATCGATACCTAATTTCGGATGCTCCATATTTTCGTTCGTTTCACATAATTATATTTAATGCCGAATGAAGAAAAAAAATCGTCCATCCATCAAACGCTCGCAAAAGTTTCTATCAGGGACACGATCGGAAGAAGCTGAAATTGACGTTCGCGCTAGAAGGGCTTTTTGGGGGACACAATTTGTTTCGCCGTTGAAATGCGAAACTAAATTTTCGACAATGTCAGTGAGTGGCGAAAGAGGGGGTGGGGAAAGAAAAAAAAACCCCACATATATATATATACGGGCATTCATTTTGATGTTCAATCGATAGCCGAGATGCGCGTCTTCGAATATACGGTAACAATCCCGATAAACGAACTCCGAGCACGGGTACGGCGAAAGGGATTAACGCCCGCTAATCCCTTTCGCATCAAATAAGGATTAAAGTGTCATAACGGACGAATTATTCATCGGAGATTACGATAACTTCAAATTTCTTAATTATCGTGGCATTAAAGCGTCGAGACAAATCCAGCGGGAGATGATTAGGACGGATGACGGACGATTAGGAATAAATCCCGCTTATAACGAAGTTGGTAAGAAGGAACTGCATAGGGGACCCAATTCGGTTACACCATATTGGCTGATTTCGACATTCCCGCTATATCAAGCATTTTAAGCTTATCTAAAGACGGACGATTAGGAAGAAATCCCGCTTATAACGAAGTTGGTAAGATATATGGTATCGCTCATTTCCCTATAGCGAAATCCCGCGTATAATGAACTACGCGCTGTGACGTCCTTTGAAATTTATAGCCACGAACACGTAGTAGCTGAGAAACGTAGAGAAACATTTGTTGCTCGTTGTTAATTACCAGTTGTTTACAAAATTGCTGCTTAAATTGTTCACGCAAGTTTGTTTCCAGAAACGCGCAACATGAAATTCCTCTGTTTCCAGAAACAAGCAACGAGAAGTTCCCGTTTCCAGAATCAAGCAACAACAAGTTCCTCTGTTTCCCGTTTCCAGAAACACACAACGAGAAGTTCCTGTTTCCCGTTTCCAGAAACAAGCAACAACAAGTTCCTCTGTTTCCCGTTTATAGAAACAAACAAGGAGAAGTTCCTGTTTGTCGTTTTCAAAAACAAACAACGAGAAGTTCCTGTTTTCTATTTCCAGAAACAATCCACAACAAGTTCCTCTATTTCCAGAAACAAGCAACAACAAGTTCCTCCGTTTCCAGAAAGAAGCAACAACAAGTTCCTCCGTTTCCAGAAACAAGCAGGGACAAGTTCATCCAGTGTGGACGTATAGCTGAAGGGTGCAAGCACAAAGAATGCCTCTTGTTTCCAGCTTTGGGGCGCACAATGAACGCTGATATCAGCGTGATATGGTCAGTGTGCTCGGTGGCACCACTGCTTGCGTCGTGCTGGGCGAAACAT
>JAQGAO010001121.1:0-26469 GCA_034697705.1 Ommatoiulus sabulosus
CCTTTATTAATCGCCGGGGGGGTTCCCCGGAATTTGCACATAAGCGCCCCGGCGCTTAATTCAGTTTTTACGGTAATTTTATTTATAGCAACGAAAGGTTAATAACCTCCCATGCCGTGACCCTGATCCCAGTTATAACTTAGCGGGAAATCATCTCATCATTTTCATTCAGTTTTTCCATTTCTTGATTTATTTTTTTAATTTTTACTCTAATATACATTTGGGCTTACATTGTAGAACCGAAACGTTGATCGTTGATTAGCGATATAATGACAGTTATCGATGAAAACCATTCCGTTTATACAGTGCAATTATGAAGGAGTGCAAATCATTTCTACAATTAACCCAATTAATGAGATTAAATTTTGGGACGATTAAGATGGTTATAATGCTTATAAATGCAATGTGAAAATTTAAAAAAATGCCAAAAATCAATTGTATGATAAAAAAAAAGAATTCGAAGTTGAATTCTTAAATTAGAGAGTGAAATCGCAGATGGTCATTAAAAAGTAAAATTATGAAATACAGTGTACCAGAAAATAGATAATGTATTGAGTTTCCTTCGACAAGTTTGAGCACTGAAGTTTGTTAACCAAACAACTTGACGGAGGGTCGCTGCTTATTATTTCCGACGTAGATTGTAAGGAAAATTCCCATCAAATACGGTACTTAATTGGATAATATTTGATATCGAGTAGCACTTATGAACGTTTTCATCTCCGACAAAGTCGGCTTCGTTTGCGGCACTTACTTTTATGTACTATTTAAGCAAAACGGTGGTCAAATAATGGACAGGAAATTTTATGGCTGCCTTTGGAAGCATTTCCTCCTTCTCACCGCGCAATCACATCTAGGTTCTCTTGCCCACTTGGCTTTCAACTTATTAAATTTCTTTATTGATTGAATGGACCATTTTATTTTTACCACGAAGGAAATGTTTCTAGAGTATTCCACTTGTATGGTTTCCTATCAAGGTTATTTGCTTTTGTTAACACGCGAGTTTTCCCTCATCAAGCTTTCCATTCAGATGCTCAAGAAAGAAAATCTAATGAGACCTTAATTATCCCGAAATATTATCCTTTTTTAATGGTATCGTAAATATTGATAAAAAATATATTTTAACCATTCAACCTCGTTGTTGTCAAACACTGTACGTTACTTTGTATTTTAACAGCGCGTGTTTTTTAAAGCAAATCAGTTGATTTGAAAAAGTAAAGTGGTTCTTTAGGATTTACTGTATTTATGACCATTAGGTGACTTTTGTAGTACGCATTCCTTAGTTTAATATCCCTCTTTGTTTCTTAGTTATTTAAAGCTTAATTTTGTGGCAAAAGTTTGCTTATTCGATCCTGTCTAATTGTCTTTTTAGGTAAATACGTAGGAAGCAGGCCGATCAAATTAAGGAAGAGCACGTGGAAAGACCGTAATGTCGAAATGGTGAAAAAGAAAATGAAAGAAAAGCAAAGACTCGGATTGCGATAAAATGAGAAATTGAAGTTACGGAAATGTTGCTGCTCGGGATCAGTCTTGATCTTTTTATGGACATGCTTGTTGATAGCCTTCTGTATTAATTCTTTCGAATTTTTCGCATATTGTTTTTTTTTGTTATAACGCGCAAGAAAAACATGTACATTACGGTATTTGAAAATTACAGTAATTAGCCATTGATAATCGAGACCAGTCTGTTCGTTCCGTGTAGTAATTAAGGACAGTTCACGTGAATCAAGTTACTAGATTTTAAAATGTCTTGGGTTACGAATTACTTAAATATGCGCGCAGATTGAAGTGTTCAATTAAAAAAATCTAGTGTTGTAATAAAAATATCTTAATTATTTTAAATTTTCGAGCGAAGCTACAGTGTATCATAGCTAAACTTGTTCACATTTGACTAGAATAATTGATAAACTGGCGATTATTTCATATAAAACATATGAATATTACACTTGTACAATTGGATTTTAGGTTCGGTTTTGAGACGCGCAAAAATTACACCAACTGCAAAATCAAAGAAATATGATAATTAGTTCAACAACGTTTAATTTTTTATTTTTTTAAATATTTTTTATTTAGCTGTATAGAAATGTTTCAGTATTGTTAAAGACCCATTTCTTTCGCAATAAAAACAGGTAGATGAGATTTTACTCCGATTCAGAGCTGATTGAACAAATAATCTAGTCACGTGTAAAAATCGACACGCTGAGTAGGATTCGTACTGCTTGTCTGAGTACCCCGTATTGAAATCAATACCTTTCGTATACTGTGGCAATACGATCAATCATGTTTTAGATCTGGCGCCAACTACTTTTAAGTAGATTGTATATTAAACAGTAGCAGAAAGTCCCCAGTGATCAAGATTTAATTGGAACGTGCCACTGGTCACACTGGTCCCTGCCTGATGCTTTTTACATTTGCACTTCAGCTGTTTGTGTTCTAATGAAATGATTTATTATAATAATTTGAAGCGGCGATTTATTAGAATAATGCCTATCCTTGCAATATAATATCCGAGAGAAAATGTTTTAGTTTGACTCGAGTTGATGAAGCCCAGAAAACGAAGAAATGGTAGTCTGTAGGACCGATCCTTGCGGTATCATTTGTGTTGTCTTGACATACATTGCTGTTTCATACGCTGATTATGTTGTTTTAAAATGGATTTTACTGCCGTCAATGACAGAAAGGTAAACCCAGGCTAAGTAGTTTTCTTTTATTAACGATAAGCTGCAGTAAATTTACTTGACATATAATCTTTATAGCCTCTGGCCGGCTGTGAATGCTGTCGTTTTTAATACGCTTCTATTCCTGATGGCTATGGCACACATGAGAGCAGTGTTTTCAGATCCGGGAATTGTTCCTCTACCGCACAATAATATCGATTTCTCAGATCTGCATTCAGGAAATGAACAATTACCGCTACAAAAGGAGGTAACAGGTGTTCGCTAGGTGTTTCAAAAATACATTAATCCATTCAAGTCCAAGGGGATATAAAGGGGTATTGACTTGTGTCATGCATTCGTTTGAATCACGTTTTGTCTAAAACTCTTCGTGCTTTTTGTTCTTGTCAGAGTGAGCAATACTTTTTATAACTTTGCAAGAAGTTCCTTGCTCAGAAATTAAGTACATGATTACAAATTATGCTGATTCTTAACTTACGTACACACTGGAGGAAACAGAAGAACATTTTGTTGCTAACGTGTTACCAGTTGTTCCCGGAAACATAAACTTACGTAAATAATTTAAGTAACAATTTAGGTAATCAATTTTATGTAAACAAATTGCAGCAAGTTAACAATAAATGGATTGCAATTTTTAAAAAAAGTCAAGAAATACTTGTACTATAATTTTAATATTGCTGCCTAACATTTGATTGGTTAATTTTTTATTTACGCAGAATGGCTGGACTGTATGCTCACGATGTGATATTTATAGGCCCCCTCGGGCTCATCACTGCAAAGTGTGTCAGCGCTGCATTAGGCGAATGGACCACCACTGTCCTTGGTTAGCAGGAAAGGTGTTATTTTAATGTGCTGCACTTTGCGATGATTGGATGAAACCTTAAATGCTTTGGAATTGTATAATTGCAGGATAAATAACTGTGTGGGGGAGTTCAATCAGAAATATTTTATTCAGTTTTTATTGTACGTAGGTAAGAGATTGCATTTTAATTAATAGTTACCAAAATAGCATAATTAAGTTTGAAGGATAAAAATTACTCAAAGGTAGTTTTTGCTGAATACATTTGTTCATATACCAAAATATAGGTTTGGCAAGTGCATATGCAATTATGCTCGTAATCATATCTTGGATGAATGAATGTACTGATTGTCAAGTGGAAATGCACATTAAGCAGAGCCGCATGTGGGTGCCATTAATGAATCTTTATATCAATACCATTCATTAAGTTATTTTGAAAATCTAATGTTGGTTTTATTTATATTTAGAATCCATTCCGTGTTATTAGTTATTGAATGTATTCTATTTGGAATATTTGTTATTGCAATCATGTTTGATCAGGTATGATGGCTAAAAGTTGTATATTCTGTTCAGAAAACCCCTACTTTGTCTTTTAAAATGTTATTAATGTTTTTCTTGCTTATCAAGTTCACAGCCATATTATCAGATGAAACCGCAGTAGAACATGTACAGAGACGTGGCCCTTTTCGGCCCAGAAAACCAAAGATGGCATTGTTGAGTGAAGTTTGTGGACGAGGTAATAAATGCAAGGTTTATGGCAATAGTTTTGAATCAATCTTATTTGTGCAATTAATGACCATTTGATTTGTATCATTAATCTATTACGTAATCATCTCTCATAACAACTTACTTGATGGTTTTTTGTTTTTAACTTATTAATTCTTGCATGTAACTCAAGCATTTTTTATGTCTCATCATTTAACTAGTTAATTGGTTCATTTATATTAAATCAAGCCATTCAATTTCTTATTTTCTGGTTTGTGGTTTGAAATTTACATTTCACTAAGTCTTATATTTTTAATATTGCAGGCCCGGCAGTTTTATGGTTATTTCCCTGTCAAATTGCACCACATCGCAAGATGGAGTCCAGCCCCGATTATGAAGTTTAGTTTCACAAATTGGTGCTTTAAATACTGCAGCTACTAAGTTTCTGTGTTTCATTATTATCCTCGACAATTTTTCTAACTTTTGTGAGTAAAATTTTTAGTTTTCACAGCTCCATGTTATCAGTATACTCTCCATAATGCTAGATTTGATATACTTAAATGGCAGAGTGAAGGTGAAAATATTGGTTTAAAAAGTTGTTTAGGTGTTATCTTGATGGCAATTAAAACTCGCTCAAGTCATCAGGTTTGAAATCTGGTTGCATACAGTATTATAAATACAGGCCACATTAGTTGTTTAGAAATCCTGAACATCAGATGGGCTATTTGTATCATTCCATACTTAAAAGTTTGCTCGAATTCAAATTGTGATAGAATGTATAAGCCTATACCCATTTTTATATTTGGTAAACTGGCACTGTCAGTAATTAATGTTAAAACTTCTGTTTTAATGTTAATTCAATGCCCTATATTTATTGCATTTACATGTCATTGATTTGTGGGGTTCCTAATTTTATTTTTGTGCATTTTTAACCAGGGTTTTATTGAAAGTCATTCCTCCTAGTGACCTCCACAATTTAAGATTATTGTAATTGTTTTATTAGTTTTGTGCAGTTTTCTATCGAGGATAACGAAACACCACATAGTGAATATTGCTGCAATTATCTTTATTAAATATAACTAAATATTGGTTGTTGCAGTTTTTGACTTTTACATTCATTACCTACAGCCTTCCATTGTTTGATTACGAAAGCGTGAAAAACAACGAATTCACATTGGGATAATTTTATTTGCATTTGATTTTGATACAGTGTAATTGGATGGGACCAAAAATGAAACCACACAATTTTAAAGCATTTTATTTCATGCAGGGCATTAAAACTGTCATAATCATCCATTTTTGTGCTGGTGAAGAACCGTAACAATTACATTTAATATATCCATTATTTTATACTCTATACATGGTTATTTATTCGTAATTTATGGTTAAAAGCGTTTACAATTTTGGTCTTGCACTTGTCAATGCATGCGCAATGTTCTTGGTTTATAACTGTGACCCAGAAGAGACTCCGTACTTTTTAAACAGTCGTCTGCTCTCGCATTGTTTTCATCACGTGACTCACATTGGGCGGTGGTTGAAGGTGTTGGCTAGGCTTCAGTAATAGATTGTTTATGCTGCAGCAATAATTTACAGTTTTATCAGTTATTTGAACGTTTTTGAGCTTCATCTTATCAACATGGAGCGGAATACTCTATTGATGTTCGTTTTGTTATCTTGTTATGCTGTATTAGGTGAGCGAGATTTAAATTCCTTTATATTTACCTGCGCGATCGAGATAGTGGAATGGGACGCCATTTTAACCACCTTGCATTTATGCGGATGTGTGCTTTTACCTATAACATTAACATTTTATTTGAAGAGTTGATTAACACTTTTCGACCCATTATTTACAATATCATAAACTTAAAGATTCCCAGGATTTCACAACTTATAGTGGTGAATTTCGCATTTTTTTTTCTGTCAAAAGCTATAAAAATATCTTTGTATATCAAGGTGCGTCCTTTCGAAAATTTCATGTGCATTTTAAGGTCCCCGTGAAAAATCACTTTTAAGCCTGTCTCTAAAATTCACACATTTAATTTGTAGATTTAATTTGTTAATTTAATATATTCTTTTGTAAATCCGCCATTGAACCTGTCTTGTTCATTCTAGCAATTATATTTCTTGTTCGAAAAATATCTGAATCATATAAGCATGATTCACCTTTCAGGCTTAATTTGGTTTTGCATTTTCTCATATATACAGGTTGTGTAACGGGGAGTTTTTTTTTCATTACGACACTAGTATCCTTGCTGCTGTACGTTCCTTTTGTATTTTAAAAACCAGATTGGTTTTCACTTTACAAAAGCCCTTCTTATTTGTATTTCACCCCTCCGTGCGCTCAAAATAACTTTCAAAGTTATTGTCAGCGTAAATACACGTGCTTTTAAGAATGAAGAATCGGTCCCCTCCTTGCTGATATTTGCCATTAAAAAAAAAAGCTGCTCATGCAGTCTTTTTTTTGTAATCTTGGGAGCCTTTGCAAGTTACAACTGCCCTGGGATATTATACACGGCATAGGCATATATTGTTAAAATGATTCATAAAAACTGATTCATGGTTGGTCGTTGTAAAAATAATTTTTTTTTCATTCAATAAAACTATATTTCCATATGCTTTATCTTCTATGTAGACAATGGTTGAGCTAGTATAAGAAAGTATTAAAGAAAAGATTGCCTTTTAAGAAATTTAAAAAAAAAATTAAGATGTTAAGAAAAGGGTTGAATTTTATTTATTTAATGACTATATCATGTACATCTTGAGTGGGACATTTTCATCGTCAGATTATAACATACTTGATAATTGTTTCTCATGTTACAGTATCATCCCAGAGAAATCCTACGATTTCGTACATTTCCAGGGAACAAATTGTAAATATTGGAGGCACGGTGAACTTGGAATGCTCTGTGCAATATGGCCAAGATTACCCAGTATGTATTTTCATGGACTGAACCAAGTGCAGGCTGCATTTTCCACAAATCTATTTGCAGAGTTGTATAATTTACTTATTTGTTCAGGTGTTATGGGTGAAGCTGGATCCAACGAATCCATCTGGTTCATTGACATTATCTAGTGGAAGTGGGATGATCATTCGTGAAAACAGGTTTTCGATGCGTTACGATCCAGCAAGTAGCACTTATACTCTGCAGGTAACTGGTTTAATTGAATTTTGGTTTCTTGATATGCTAAATATTTGCAGATTTATTGAAATAATTTTCAATATGTGTTTTGACCAGGTTAAAGACATTCAGGAGTCTGATGTTGGAGTTTACCAGTGCCAAGTAGTGATTAACATCAGTAATAAAATCACAGCTGATGTTAGCCTGCTTGTTAGAAGTATGAATTTTATTATTACTACTACATAAACTTATGACGTTCTGATTGATCGCAAAAGCAATTTGAATGGCATGGATTTTTAGCGATCTTTATTATGATGCAAGTTCAGGCAATTAATTAACGTTTGTTTGAATTATTTATGTCGCAGTTCCTCCTGTCATTGCTGACAACAGTACTCGTTCTACTGTCGCTAGTGAGGGTCAACAAGTGAGGCTTCAGTGTTATGCCAGTGGTTTCCCACAGCCAAGAATTTATTGGCGAAGGGAGAATAACGCCATTTTGCCTACTGGTGGTTCTATTTTTCGTGGCAATGTATTGGTAATACCAAATGTCAGACGAGAATATAGAGGAACTTACTATTGCGTTGCTGATAATGGTGTTGGCAAAGGAGCTCGCAGGAATATCAATGTTGAAGTAGAATGTAAAGTACCATTTACCTTAAATTCTGATTTTGGCATTGTCTAGCCTCAGTTTTTGACAGTTTTTTTTTTTTGGATCGCTTAGTTGCACCTGTGGTAAGAGCACCTCGTCCCAGAGTTGGTCAAGCTTTAAATTTTGACATGGATTTGGAGTGTCACGTCGAAGCTTATCCTCCCCCAGCCATCACATGGATTAAAGATGACCAACAACTGGCTAATAATATGCATTACTTAATTTCCAATTTTGCCACGGCCGATGAGTTTACCGATTCAACATTGCGAGTGATCACCATTGAGAAGAGGCAATACGGTCGTTACATCTGCAATGCCAAGAACAAGTTTGGCGAACACAGCACATCAGTCGAGCTATTCGGTTGGTACACCAAGTTAATTTTGCATGTCACATTTTGCAATATAAATGCACTTTTTTTTACGATGGTTCAGTCTGAAAAACCTGAAAGTGGCACAATGCCTATTTTTAATACACTTAAAAACCTTTAAATGGGGAAATACAGTTCTATTTCCTAAGCATCCAAATTAAGTGTTGTTACTTTGTTTTCAGAAACCGCATTTCCAGTTTGTCCACCAGCATGTAATGAATACCATTACTTTGGAGATGGCACCACCATTTCCAGTTCAACGTTCGTAGTTTTGGTCAGCTTTGTGGCTGTGATGCTTTGGAGGCGACCGTGAGAGCATTTTTGTAATGACAATTGAATCGTAGTGTACAGCAGTTTTATTAAGAAATTGTACGGTAGGTTCCGTATTTCTTATATCATGAGATTGAGCAAGTCACTACAGACTTAGAATCCAAGGCACAATTTTTATGTGACTTGTTGTATCAACTGGAAGAATTTTTTGACGATTTTATACAAAATTGAAATTGGGCTTTTCCCACGTTGAATCTCGTTTTTACTATTTTTATCATTTTAGTTGTCTTTCTTTTCTCACTTTCTTGACTAAATTCTCTGTTGTGTAATCCCATTTAAGAAGTCATTGAACTCCTGACCTCATCATGACTTATGCACATCAGGTCAGAATTTGAGTTATAGGCTGCCTTTACAATATCAACTCTTACATTCCAAGAAGATCATGTTATTTAGCAGTATTGTTGGAGTGCTTTTTTTTCACTTGTATTGTATAGCATAATTACTTAATGCATAATTTTTTACTTCTATTGTATAGCATAATTACTTAACTCTATAATGCAATCTGTATGTTGACAATTCATTTGACATTAATGATGAGGTTTTTTTCAATTGGATTACCTTAAGTATTCTCCGCAGAAGTTTAGTACGGATACATTTTACGAAATATGTTGCGAATAATGTATAAAAGCAAATGGTTGATTGGTTATTGATACTTGCTCAAAAGCTTTAGGTAATTCTGACAGATGTGAAATATGCACTGTAGTGAACAACTTAAACAAATTGATAGCAGAAAAACCAAGCAATGTAATCAGATACACTAAGTACATCATTCTAATTTCTTGGGAGTATGATTGGGTCAAATATGCAACATCTGCACAGTTAGAGAAATGAAATATTACTTACGGGGTGGAGACCATTAATCAAGGTGACCCTTCTCATGGGGATATGCGGTGGAATGTGATTTTGAAACGTGGTGTGAAGAATAATCACATTCAAACATCTTGCATTCCAGATGGCGATCTAGCTGCCTCGTCTTTATATAGTCATCTAATGTCTCAAGGCTGCACTGCTTGCTACCTTTTTGGTATTGCAATCCAAATTATGTGCGTTAAGATGGTAGTTTTAACGCTTAAAACTAAGCATATTGCCCACCTTACCATTAAGTTGAGGTTACTTTTGTGTTTCAAAAATCCAATTATGTGCACTCTGAAAACAGACGTGCTCTCAGTTTTCATAGAAATTCTTTATCACAGCATAAAACATTTCGACACAACTCGTTGAAAATCCGTCCAATTTATGTTGCTCCTAAATAATTGCTATAACTAAAGAGATCAAAAATGAAGGCAATAAGAGCTCCGAAGAGCTTGTTCATAATAAGGACATGCTTTTGTATTTTTATTAATATTGTTTTGTTAAGTAGAGTAAAATTCTTTTTAAATTAGGGTGATGGTTATTTTTTATAACTAATAATTAAGGCGTACCTGCTGATATAGACGGATGCACTCAACAGCCTTGAAGTAGTAGGCTGCTAGTAGTGTTTAATCTCAGGATTTACATATTTCATTTAATTTAACCTGAGCCCTCTTAGTGCCGCACTAGCTTGTCCAATTGACTTTTTAAATAAGTTTTGATAGCATCTCAAAACGGGTGCTCCTGCTCTATACTCATGTTCATCCATCCCAAATTTAAAAATCCTCCATTTCACTAGAGCGTATATACCTGTAGCACGTTTGGATATTGTAAATAAACATTTTCTTGACGTAAATGCTGATGGGCTTAGATTCAAAATGGTGAGTGCAGGATGTTTTTTCTGGAAAACGGAGCTGACTCCAAACGATTCCTAAGGGTTTTTAGCAGTTCCACGGTTCCAGTAATCACCAGGCATTGCTGCAATTCCTTAGCTGAACAGCTGTTGTAGCAAATCATTCTGTTATTCCTTATTTCGATTTTTGCTTGAGTTCGAGTGAATGGGTCCGAGCTTGCTAGTAGCACGTTACATAACAAATACTGCAGCTTGCCAGCCAGTCTGAAATATGAGCAAAGATTTAACCCAATGATTAATTGTTCAATGGGTATTGTTTTTCATTCTTATTCAAACAAAGGTGATGACCAGAAAAGGCAGACTCCTCATACATTATTACGCATTTCTTTTAAATTGAAAAAAGACTATCAAGAAATTCGGGGGGTCATATTAACACAGTATACGGAATACTGTGATATTAATTTGGTTGAAGAGCATTTAAAAGCTTCTATTTTACTGATAGTCGTGCTATTTTTCTAAAAAAAATTGTTTGGATCACGTGAGTTAGGGCATGGGTGCAAAATCTGTTGTTGAAGTTTTTCCCAAACTTTTTGTTGTATATTATTTGATAATTTAATTGAATAAATTACAAGGGTTTTTTTTACATAATTTTTATTGACTTGAAAGACTACTTTTGGGGGAAAATACGATTTTGCTAATGATTTAAGTTTTCTGATATATACGTGTTTCACAAATAGTTTATCACCTTTTCAAACCCAAAAACGTATGAAATTTGTGGCTACCATACCTACGTAATTCTTTGTCCAATGTGCCATTTTTGCAGTTGTAACCAGATGTTGTACATTCATATGTAAGAAAGTAGACGTGGGTAAGGTAATTTAATACAGCCTTGTATGTCATTTTAAGTATTTCTTTAAGCTGAAAAGTAAATGCGTAGAATTATATTTTCAGTTTTTTAAAAAACATTTAACTGCTAATTAATGGAAATGTTAACGTAAAATTGAGTTTGCTATTTTCCTTTCAAATTATTTTTATAAGATATACAGTATTAAAGGCAGTCAATGAGTGGAGTCTTCAAAACTGCGATCATTGAAAAGATTTAATTTGGTTAGTTTTCTGTTATAAAATCACTGAAATATTTGGTAATCTAATTTCAATTTGTTTCATAGATATACGATTATATTTTAGTATTATTTGACACATGATTTCCTCGATAGGGCTTTAATAAAAGCATTATTATACAAACTCTGGGGTTACTGAAGTCAGGAATTGGTGCGAGTGTTTCAAGAGAGAGGCCATTGCATTCTGAAGAATCCTGGAAAAAGGTAGTTACTCTTAAATTATGTATTCTAATAAGTTGCAAGTGGCTTGAACGTGCAAGACATTTGAGATATTCTCAAGTACAATGGATAATTCAGTTTTCGCTCATTATTACCACTATAGCTTCAAGTCTTTGTGCGACAATGAGAGCTAACTGAGTGGCTCCCTTGATATCTTCATAAATTCGGGTACTTTCTTCATAATTAGTTGTTTGGTCAGATAAAGTATATTCGATACTGCAAGGGTTGAGTAAGTAATTCTTGAATGGAAATTTCTTTTTCACCAGCACTTTGGAAGACACTGCTGAAGACAATGCCAGTGCCAACAGCGAAAGGATAATCAGCTTTTCTGCAATGAAATTACATCAATATAATAAGTAAGTTACTGTATTTTAGTTTTTACCCTTGTTTCTTTTCTCATGAAATCCAATTTGACCATTTACTGCCATGCTCTAGAGCTTAATTGGCACTGTGCTTGGGATAATTCCATAAAGCGTAAATGCTTTTCCTGTAAGTTTTTAAGTATTGCTAATATTTGTAAGAAATTAAGTTAATTAATTCTAGAACACCGTTGAGAACTTGTGGGGGTGTGTGAATTAAAAAATTTACTACAATAATGTGTGCAGCAAGGACCAAGTTTATAAAAAATGTAAAGAACCTGGAAAAAGATCCCAAAGCAAACCAATGAATTTAATTGAATAAAAATAACCTACTTGTGCATTACAGTGCTTAAAAACAATGGCCTTGCAAATAAATATTAAGAAAACTATATAACAGTTTTTCTACTGTTTTTTATAAATATTTATTGAATTCGACCTTACTTTTCTTATATACATTATATAAGAAATGTATATGCAGCTATCTGTATAGTTTTTCTTTAGTTTCACTCTCAAAAATATTTTTTTTGGCAACTTATTTTTATTAGCCAGTTGCATGTTTTAATCGATACTGTATATTGAGATGTAATATACATGGCATATTAATAATGGCATACTAAAAAATCAAACTTTGAAAATCAGCATTAAAAATACCCCTGATCACAAATTTCCTAAATTTGATAAAACATCTGGAAATAACAAACATGAACCTAAAAAATAATCGAAATTGATTTGTAAGTTTTTTTTTTTTTAACAAAAATCACAATCATTCAAAAAGTACTTGAAGATATTTGAAAAATGGGCAAATCAACAATGGAAATTTAAAAAAAAAATGACAAAATTCTGAATGTAATTAAACGTGCAGCAGTGGAATTCATTCTTACCTTTTCGTACGATTTTTCTGTTCTTCATCCTCATGGCAGATATGACTAGCTGGAAATGTTAAGAATGGAAGTATACTTGCTTTTATATTTGTGTTGACGTACATATCTTATTATACATGTTCTTCTTATATTTCATTAGAATAAGGGCTATATGACTCCAAATCCAAAACTCATTGAATTATTACAACTTAAGCCGGATACAGCCGTTGCCATGCTCATTGCTTATGGCTATTTGTATTTGTGTGGCTTATTTTTCTTTCAATTAATCGTTATTCCCCAAGTATCATTGTTTTATGCAGCATGATATATTACAAATATATGCCCATATTTGGCATTCAATCATAAGCTGCATCTGACAAATCTTTAATTGTACAACTCACCCGTACACGAAGGCAATGAAAGTTTTACGAAAAATAAAATTTGAAGTATCAAGAGTGGAATTTGCGAGGATAGAAATCGACCACCATTTTATAGACATACTTAAAACCCAACATTTCCTTGCTGCCATTCACCAAGAAATTTTTATTTACCAAAATGTGCATAACAGTCATGAGGGATTAAACATAATTCCATTAGGACCCATTATTAATTATATTAAATCAAATCATACCTCCAAGGCATGCGATAATAATAAAATTCCAACAAATTTGATTTTCATAAATCTTTATTTTTCAATTATTTTGCTATTGGATTAAGTTACAAAACCTGCCCAATAATGCAAAATTTCAAGTTAAGATAGTCATTATCTTCGTTTACGATCCTGTTTTACATGCATTTTCAAGATTGCCAAAGGAAGACTTAAAGTAACCATAGATGGCTTGGATTGTTTCCCTGCTCCAATTTTTTGTAACTTTGCTCCTACTGCCTTGATAAGAACTTGAAATCTAGTGAAAGTGAACCAAAAAATCAATTTTTAAAATTATCACCAATCTGTCCAGTAAATCTAATTACTATTTCTACTAACCTTTTAACGGTTGTTCTTAAATCAGGCATTAATTTATCATATTCAAATCTGAAGTTATTGGTTATTAAAGCGAGCACAATGATATCTGCTAAAAGTTTATCCCTCTTTTCAGCCGAGATACACCTGAATGAAGAAAACAAATTCAGGTTAAAATTTATCAATAAGTTGTATTTTTTTGTTAAATTGCAGGGTGTTTGAAAATCTATGAGATTCTATCTAGTGTTTTATTAAATCAATTTTTTATAAGTTATTTCCTAACTTCATGCTACTGAATTTTGGTTTATTTAATGGAAACCCTTTATTTTAAAGGATATAATTGCAACTATTACCGTAACGAGCCAGAGGTTGCAGCTCCCATTGATTGAAAGTATACATTTAATACTTTCGTTTTAATTATAGTAGGCATATCTTTTGGTAATGGATCTAAAAAGAATATAAGATTTATGAATTATTATAGAAATTACATTAATTTTACATCATTCGCATAATTTTGCTTTCAAAATATTGTACCTTTTTTCCTAAAATCTTGACTTTTCATTCTTAGCAAGGTAATCAAGTAATCCAGATAAAGCAATCGAATGCATTTCTCTAGTCTAACTTCCTTGTTTATGGGAAGATTTAGTAAACAATACATTACAAAGCCAGCATACCTGAAATAATAAAATGGTAAGCACTTTTAATGTTTTACAAATACTTGAACAGTTTTAGTACTGAATTCAGCTTGTAATGGTAAATTCTAACTTTTTCTCCGCCATCCAGGTTTTAATATCATCTGCGCTAGATTCTGCCCAAACTGTTGCTTGTGATTCCAAGGCAAAACATTCATCGGGGGATATCACTTTTTCTATTAAGGAGGTAAGTGTTCATGAAGATGGCTGAAAACTATGCCATGGTTTATTAGTCTGTAATCGTTTTTTTTAGAATGTCGGTTGGACCATTAAGTGTTCAAATTAAATGTTAACCCACACAACTACCCACAACTCCTTTTTTCCAATTATTTTCTATTAGATCATTTATATTTTTCTAACTATTTTTGGCACCAACAAGAGCATTGACATGACATCATAATTTATTAATAATTTTAAAAATAATGGAGGTGCTATAATAAATGTTAGAAAAATATCCAGGTATATAATTCTACAGCTGTACACAATGGAAAAAAAACTAGGTTTTCTAAATTCTAGATTTCTAATTTCTAGAAAAAGATATGGTTTTTTAAATTCCTTAAAACAAATATGATTATCCATTTTAGCCCTGCAAGTATTGACAATATTGCTAAATAACGTTTCCTGAACAACCAATCATCAAGGATACAGTCATTTATGTCATAAACGTCTTGTACATTTGTGGCATCCACATTTCTTGGCGGTATTGCATCGCTGGCAGCATTTGAAATCGTAACTAAACAATTGTAATAGACTATAAGAATGCGATCGTTTTGAAAATACAAATACGTTTTCAGCCAAATTGTAAATTGAATAATATCTTTACCAGGTAACAGTTTTACATCATCAGGGACATCAATACTTTCAATTGTTGCCTTAATGGATCCTTGGAGATCTTCTGCCTTAACTTCATGCCTAAAGCGGGATTCCACAATTCTCCGACTTTTTAAACTTCCAAATGAGGCAGTTAATTCGTCCCGCTGTAATATAAGTACAAAAGCGCATATTAACAGGTAATTCTAAATAACAAAAATGATCTTTATAATGTCAAACCTTTTCTCTTAGTGTCAGCTCCTTAGAAGCCTGTTTTTCCTCTTTCAATTCTACACCAAATATGGATCCTAAGGCAAACATAGTTAAAGCAAAATTATTTTTATTAAACTTGTTACAAATTGAAAATAACTGTGTGAAAACATACCAGGTATAGAAGGCTTTAATTTAAACCATTCACAGTTCATGAGTTTAAGTTTCTTCGTGGATTTGTTCACCACTCCAATATAGTAACTAGATAATGATTTTTGGTAGTTTATTACTTAGTTCACAAAGAAGAAAACATGGTTTCTCAAATGATACTCACTCGTGGCTGGTATGGTAGCTAGCAGCAAAGGGCCCAAAATTAGCGCCAGCATATTCCAAGGTATCAGTTTCTGCAACCTACAAACACAATTGCAAACAAGTTTGTGTAAAATATTAGTAATGTGCAAGACGACTCTTTCAGAAGCTTTGTAACCAAAAGTTGGTCGCATTTTTCACGTTCGCTTTATTGAAATCTGCGCCCATTAATGGTCCCGATTTTAAATTGGGCTTTATATTGGGATAGCCATATATACTGTATCTTAGAAAATGATATAGTACAAATTTACATTTGACAATAATTAAGGCATTGTGTTAACAATATGGACCTTATATACAGAGTAATTATTCAATTAAATAACAATTAATTGGGTAAAAGCTTTATGGGCAAGTTCAAATACTACAATGAGTACTTGCATGACAAAGTTCAGACGCATGTACTACTATGCATGTATAATCTAAACAATTTCTTACCAAAATTTTTTTCTTGAATTTCTTGACCGGTTCAACTAATTTGCCGTTGTCAGTGGAGTAATACTTGATGCTTTTTACGGCATTTGAATCTACCAATTTTCCAATTCCGAATTTTGCTGAAAATATTAATTGTCATATATGCACGTACTTTTATAAATGCATGAGTGGATGTCTGGATGATGACAACATGAAATACATATAATTCCTATGAACATATGAATCCTCAGCAGCTTATGAGTAGGAAATTTGATAATATTATTGCAAATAGATTCACGCAAACACGTTTCCGCATATATATATATGCATGTACTGTATAGCATGAATAATCTGCAATACCACTCTAAACTCATTGGTAATCTTGTGAAACGCAACTGATGCAGATCTGTTGACAAACTACACAGGTTGGCATTAAGATATTAATCATATTATATAGTATTATCGAAAGTTTGAATCACCACGTGGAGACAAGCATGCAGTACACATGTAGGCTAGGGCTATGATCGGTATAAAATTTCCTAATTTACCAAGTACAACTTCGGGGGTATTTTCGAAGTCTTCCGTAGACAATTCAACACCTTTTAACTTTCTCTTTCTTGTGCCGTTCTCACTCATGATTAAACAAATACTCGCGGTTTAAAAGCACGGTATAAACAGACGCACGCACGCAGCCCTTGGGATCGACGTTTTACATACCATCGCTAGGGGGCGCCATTAGGCAGGCGGCGCAGTATGAAAACGGCGGACAAACAGAAACGGATTCGGACAAGTTATTTTCTAAGTGCGCGCGTGAGACGGTCGAATGTAGATTTATAGTACATCGAAGTTTCTAATAATTTGAAGAAATTAAGAAGTCGATAGCCGGCGGCCAGTGCAGCGGCCAGCTAATAAGGTAAATCAAATTTACCTTTCTACTTTTTTTTTTCACATTAAATTCTAGCTTTTATCATGCGAATCTCGGTACATACAGTATACGATACATGTACTATAAGAAAGTGACTCCAGTATTCTGAGGAGAATATTCTGCAGCCATTCATGTTGTTGAGACATTGAAATCGCGTTTTTATTGCCAATTACTGAACTTATTGTGTAAAGTTAAGGAAACCAGAATGCTTTATTTGAACAATATGTTGAGCTATGCAAAATAGGTCTTGAGGCTCATCGATTGGGGCGAAAACTAAAATTCCCGGGTTACTGAGCGGAATTTGCAGAATTCCAGAAATGCCCTTGATGTTTGCTTTCATCATACTGTGCTTTCATCCTGTAAAATATCTCAATAGCGCTTCAACATCGCACCTTTGAGCCCTGTGCTTTGAGTCGTCGTCTGCTTCTGGTGGCTCTGCTCTGGTCTCTTCACTTCTTGTCCGCGTTGCTGGTAGTTTTATTTCTTCTTCAGAAATGACTACTTTAAGGCCGTTTGTCTGCGAGGACATGTTTCGTTTCAACAATGTAAACCTCGACCCGTTGACTGAAACGTACGGGCTTTCGTTTTATATGCAATATTTGGCCCATTGGCCAGAATATTTTCAAATAGCTGAATCCCCGTGCGGAGAAGTCATGGGCTATATCATGGGCAAGGCTGAAGGACACGGAGAAAATTGGCATGGACACGTTACCGCATTGACGGTAGCCCCTGAATATAGACGGTAATTATAGTTTGGAACTCGGCTTTTTATTCTCCTTGAGTATACCATATCGATTGAGTATACCATCGACTATCTGATCATTCGCTCGTTGTTATAAGCCATTCAGATTTCTTCACGCATGGTCCTGTTTGATCAGAATATATTGGAATGTTTTAAAAGTTTATCGCTACTGAACAACGTTTTTTTTTTATCATATTTGTCCATTGCTTATGGTGTAAATCTTCCAGAAAACCTAGTTTATGCATCATGAGATGATGCGTAAGCTTAGATCTATAGCAGATGAATCTGCTGAAGCTTTTCCACTACAATGGCACTTGTCTCGATTTCTATTGATACAGTGGCACCTTTGTCTTATCAAAGGCGTATCAAGCCACGTCCATTGATGACCACAATTTTTGAATAAAATTTCGCTAAAAACACCTGCCAATTAAATGTAATTGGTGACTCTAGAAGTTTTTCAAGTGTCCTGGGTGCATTAATTCTGCAATTAATATTGGCATTTGGGCTTGCTCGCTGTTCATTAAGGTGTTTGCACAAGCTAGTACACAAATCAGATTTAAAACATTCCCATGTATTTTAATTTTAGTTAGTTACAAAGGAAATGTGTACGAAAAAAAACTTATAGTTCCTGTACAGTGGGTATACTCGCTGATGGTTTGTGACATCTTTCAATTCCAGTCTTGGTCTGGCTGCAACTCTAATGGCCGGCCTGGAAGAAATCTCGGATAAAAAGAAAACCTATTTCGTGGACCTGTTTGTGCGTGTGTCCAATCGGGTGGCCATCGATATGTATAAACAGCTTGGCTACATAGTTTACCGGCGCGTTTTGGAGTATTATTCGGGGGATCCGGACGAAGATGCTTTTGACATGAGGAAGGCATTGTCACAAGATGTAACCCGTAAATCGGTCGTTCCGTTAACGCACCCAGTTCGGCCGGAAGATATTGAATGACCCAGCTCTTGCGGCTTAACGTATGGTCCAAACTGGCTGAATGTGACAAAATTTGGTGCAAGTGTCGCGAATGAATAAGATCTCTATCTGCAATGGTGTGTCTTCCTGTTAAACCACAGAATTATGTTTCTCCAAGTTGAGTACGTTTCGAAGATGTGGAAAATGCTACAGTACATTCAGATATAGTCACGTTTATACATAGTCACGTTTAAAAAATCAAATCTTTGCGACCATAATTTTTTGTCTGTCGGATACTTGCTGATACAGCGATGATGAGAAAATCGTTCCACTGGGAGCGACCAATTGTGCCCCTTCCCTTTTCGACAACACCCAGCTATTCCACTATCTCCTTCCTATTCGGCCATTTGCAGAAAAGGTGAGGATCACTACGCTGGTCGTTCTTGGTGGAATGCTGTACTGAAACATGCTACTAAACTTACTTGCCTACTTCAATTTTATGTTTGGCACCTCCAAAATGAAATAAATTCAAATAAATCAGAAGCATAGATCTGCAAAGAGATTTTATTTTTGTCGTTGAAATATTAAAAGTTACATTCAAAGTAAGATTTGAAATAATTAAAGTATAGTTTGGGGTAAACAGTGGGAAATGTTGAATTTAAGTTTTTGAACCTGTGCTATCAAGTGATTAAAAGTGAGATTTTTACGGTAAATACCTGGTATTTAGGCCTATTGGAAAATAAGGATGGGTGAGATAATTTTTACAGATAATAGGAAATTTGGTTTTTAATACAAGAATGCTCTTGTGTTATTTAGTTTTTAACTAATTAATTAATTTAAATTAAATTATAAGACATCACTGCATAGCGTGTTTGAGGCTAAGAATATGCTTGGTCAAACTGAAGTGTGTTAATGTGGCATGTCAAGTTTTAGGTTGCCCGATATTTTTATACATCTTTCAGTACGATAGACATACTTTACAGGAAAAAATAAAACTCATTTCTCACGGTGTTCTGTGGTTGTTAATGTCATCTTAGTCTATATTATAGTGGGATTCTATAAAAATTACGCACTTTTATAATATATAAAGCACTTTTAAAATGTGTGAAATATATCACGTACTAATAAGCCAAGTGTAAATGGATCATTAAAGATTATAAGTTATGCAAAAATTGAAAAGTGTTGCTCATCATAACAGGCTTTAAAATATTCTTAGAAATATGCAAAGTTCATCCTACTCGCTATATAGCCTACAGGCAGTCTGCATTAAAAAGAGTTCGAGCTTAATATATGTATAAAGCTTACCGCGGTGCAAGTTAAATCTTGTATTTAAAGCCAACCGGAAGTGGGGGCTTTAACTTGTGCATATTTAGTTGAAAGGCGTGCGATATGTTATCGTAAACAGAATTTACACGTCCAAAACTTGATCTGCCACTTCCCAACTGTACATCACCTGTACAGTAGAATTGTACATTTTTTTTTTATAAAACACGAGTTAATTTTTTACAAGCCTTATTGACTGTACAACCCTCAGGTAGGCCTAGGCCAACTATAAAAATATTACTTTAAGGTTAGGGATTTGACCTGCGTTACAACAATGTCATTTGTCGTTTTATTGAGCTAACCTATGTTCTTATATAAACATAGATTTAGTAGACCTTATTATGTCACGCATCAGGCTTAATCCGATGTACACCATAGCTGAAATGATTATAATATTGGATATTAAAGTAGCTCGTAGCACGTTGCCTAGAAACAATTCATTAGATGGCGTCACGAGTGAGTGTTGCCATTGTGCAAACGGATAGGTCCTAAGTTAGTTTTAATTATTTCCAGGTGACATTTTCTATTAAAGTAGCTAGATAAGCATCTTGTTGAATGACATTTAGTATTGAATAAGGGCTTTTGAATTAGCGATTTTGAACTACAGTAGTTGAGAACTGTTAACGTTAAAGCACATTTTAAACAGTTTTTGGGACTGTGGCAGGATAAGACACTTGAATGGTTGACTTAAATACTCGGTGTTGAGGGCAACGAACAGAATATTTAAGTCGCGAATTATTAGATTACATTATTGCATTAATGCGCCTTACAGGCATTGTGGTTTCCATCAGATCCATTTCCAATAATTATTTATTTACGCTGGTAGGCAGCAAATGCGATTGGTGTGTAATGCGGTAATGTATCCAGTCGGGTTTGGCGGAGTCTCAACGTAAAACTTTTATAAAGGCTATCAGAGTAGAGATAAATGCAATTGGGGAAGGCACCTCGGGGGATAAGAGTTGGTGTAAAAATGTGCTGGGAAATGTACGGCTGGCTAAGAGCCACTTTGGGGGATCTGGTGATGGCATGGCATGGTACTGGGACCTAATTGCAAATGCTACTGTCGGCCAATAATGCATCGTAGTCGGAGACTCGCCATTCTTTTTAAATTTATAAATATTCAATGTACCGTACGATATCGAATGACTCCAGATTTCTTCGAGGGATTGCTACGTGATTAACTGACCCTGTTACATTTGGTACGACAACGTGTGTTGCCAGAGGTGTTCTAGTGATCCATCCATTCGCTATGAGAAATTTATCGAAAATAGTAGACATAAAATGTAATTTATTTGAAAAAAAATTGTTTTAGATAGGGAAGAGAAATAAGTATCTGAGAATTTCAAATTTTCAAGTAAAAAAAACGGATAATCGACTAAAAGTACGTGCTATCAGGTAATTCCCGCCAATAGAATGAATTAAGTCACGTGATACCGGCATGATGACTAAACCCGCATCAATTTAAAAATGTCAAATTCACACGCGTGATCTCTAGAAAATAGAAATGATCGAAAATATTAAATTTTATATGTAAAGTTTTTCGCTCTGGATCACTAGAACACTCGCTTAATTCGTCGCCAAAACCTGTGGCATGCTCTGGACACTAGCTTATGGTAGCTTAATGAAAATCTTAAATGTCCATGAACTCGAATGTATCTAAAAGCGTAATTGAAAAATAACGAGTACGTAATAATAGTATATTAATTCGGATAAAAATACTGTTCTTAGACTTTGTAAACTCTAGGTTAATGATGAAAAATGCATAGGCTACGCGCGTTTCGAGACTACTTTAGAGAAGCTTAATTCAATAAAATTGTACGAAAGCCAAATAGAAAAAGGAGAAAATACTGTAATTTAAAAAGTTGCTCTTTCAGGTCCCCTCATCTCCGCTGCCACTACTTTTGACACAGCAGCACATTTCTGCACTCGCGCCCCCTTTTTATTTTTTGAGCTTCGTGTAGAGTTCACGAACGGTTGTGACGCGAGATGTTCGGGGTCAGAACTTGTTGAGCCGAAGTCCCTGTTCCCACACGATTTCGTCCAGTCCGTCGCCGCCCTCCTCTTCGGGCCTTTCTTCAGCATAGCGTGAGCGGAAGCCAAGATGAAGGATGATGTAAAAGGAAATCCACAGAGGAGGCATCATCCCCAGGATGAAGCCGGTGACGTTGAAACCGCTGATCCGGAAACGGTTCTCGTCGTCCTTCGGACCCTGCTGTTCATCTTTCATGAGAGGAAGAACGGGAAATGGCGATTCTAAGCGGGTGTGCAACGAAAACGTGGTCACCACGAAGTGCTACCAATTAACGATGCACGTATTGCGGACGAATCCGGATACAACGAATTTATTCTCTCAGCTAAATACATGTACCATTCAAAAAGGACGTCCTCAAAAAGACTCCCCCTACCCCCTGTCCGCATTGTGTCCGGTCAATAAGGCCGCCCCCCCCCCTTCGGACGTCCGGAAAAATTGTATTCGAAAAATTTTGAAAGTTTTGCAAATTTGTACTCGGAAAACGTAAATTTTATGAAAAGGTTGAGAATTTTGCCAATTTGTCCTCATAATCTGTTGGAAATTTTGCAAATTTCTCCTCGGAAACTGTTGAAAATTTTGAAGATTTGTTCTTTGGGGAAAACGTGGGAAATGTTGCAAAGTTAACCTCGGGGGAACTTGGGAAATTTGTGCAAATTTGTCCTCGTAGAAACTTGGGAAAATTTGCAAAGATGACCTCGGAAAAGGTTGAAAATTTGGCGAGTATATTCTCAAGAAAAATGAAAATTTTGAAAATTTATACTGGGAAAATTTGAAAGTTTGCAAATGGACCCTGAGCTTTTGTTCTCTGACTTTTCCAGATTTTCCAGGACTGGAGGTACCCTAGCTGTTTACTGACTCTTTCAATTTATAACCCATCACCTACGCGATATTGCGCTCAATTTTCCTTTTACTTTGGGAACTGATTTTATTTGGCATTTTTTTTATCAAGTGGATGTCCGAGTTGGTCATACCCCCCTCCCTCCCCCTGTCCACATTGTGTCCGTGACACCTATCCCCTTCCTTCCCCCAACATGAGGACGTCCTTTTTGAATGGCCCCTATGTGGCAAAATCATATGGATAATATAGCGATTATATCATTGCTGGGGTCCGAACGGTCCCTGTAATCATTCGACCCACCATTATTCGGATTAATTCGTTGTATCCGGTTTCGATCGTAAACGTGCAAGAATCTGACTGTTGCTATGGAAATGAAAAGTATGCATTTTCTTCTATTCGGGGGAAAATAAATGTTTCGATTCGTTAGAAGTGGAGCATATTTGACCTACCTGAGAGGGTGACGCTCGACGTGGCGTGGCCGAGCTTATTGTCCGCGCGACAAGTGTAGTTGCCAAAATCGCTCCGGTGCACTGCGGGGAACTTCAAGTGCGTGAGGGTGATGGCGTGGTCATCTCGAGACGTTGATACGGTTATTACAAAATGAGTATCGTTCAAGATTTCTTCGTCTTCGGCGTTCAGCCACCTGATGGCCGGCATTGGAAAGGCCTCGAAGTGACACAGCAATTCGGTGGAGTAATTCACGGCCTGAGCAACTTCCGGCTTCGCCACGATGATTTCTGGAGTGACTGCGAAGAAGTTAAGAAATTGACGTTTACGGGATAATGCAGTATAATAAGACTGAGCAAAATCTTTTAACTACCGATGGATGCAAATGTCTGGTTCAGATTTCTTGCACACGTATAAGTATACTTGAACTCGATGGCTTTGCCTCTAATTCTGTAATTCTTATGAAATTTAGTCGTTGGTGGCAACACCTGATGGGTTACCATATTGGGAGTGCCAGCTAGCATGGGGATGCTCCTGCTTCTGGCAATCCCCCCTACCACATGGCATTTACTTGCTGACTGTAGGGTATTGTATTGAATTGAAATGCTGGCATTGTGGCCAGATTCAGATATTTTTAGGTGTAGATAGTGCCGTTTATTGGCCACTGAGACGATGCTCGTAACACAAGAGCCTCGCATTGCATGCATGAACACATTTTTCTAAAGTAGAATTTTGCTTCACTTCCCATATCTTCTTCGTGCATTTTTTTACATGTAAAAAGTAGGAACAATAACGCTTCTTGAAATGCCTATTTCCTTAAATTGCGAATTAGCTTACATTCCACATTGAGAAGCACGTCCCAGCGTGCCCTTTGACCAACTCCGTTGTCCGCTTCGCAAGCGTAAATTCCTCTGTCCTCTTTCTGGACATTAGAGATGTTCAACCTCCAACCTATAAACACTAAACACAGGGTCGCAGTGAGATGATTTCCGCCCACTGGTCAAACACAGCCGGCAATTATCGATCGTTTGGTCATTACCGATATCGTCGAGACGCGGAACTGACCGGTTGACCCTTCGCCACGTGATGTTGGGGATGGGCAGGCCGCTGGCGTTGCAGAACAGCTGAATGTCATCACCCACTGAGCTGAGCTCGCTGGAAACGTTGTTGAAAATAATCGGAGCAACTGAAAATAAAAATTTCAACGGCAAATTATTGACCATTTTTTGATCCTAAGAAAAAGGGGGCGATGATGCCATCCATGCACCATGGATGGATATATAATACAGTATATCTAATATGTATATATAATATAATATACACCATCAATGCTAACCCAATAATAATGAATTATATTTTTGTTGATACTCAAACAAAGACTAAAGGTAGATGCAGTTGCGTATGTTCGGTATTGCGAATTGCGGATATTACGAAGCAATTGTGCCCGTGGAGGAGCAACAACTGCGAAGTCGCAAAACTCGCAATTATACCCTATATTTTTGCGTCATTGTCATGAAAGCCCAATGAGCAAGTTGTTTTGTAATTTTGGAAGAAGAACGATATTTTGAAAGGATCATTTCGAATCGGGATGCTCGGACATCCGAATGCTGGTAACACCCTGTACTTAATTATCACGGAGGAAAAAAAAGAAATGAATTCCGACGCTAATTGCTTCGGGTGATTAGCCAGCCATAATCTAAAATCCATATCGCTGCTGGATGAAAGGAAAAAGCGGAAATGGATGTGGCAGTTGTGTTACGGGATTTGTTAGCTCTCGAGTATGGACCTGCATTAGTCACCCACGGGCGGTCAACGAATACGCAATTTGTGCGATTATTTGTTGTTGTTATCGAATGATTCATGACGAGTAGCAATGAGATGAAGTTGTAAAAAGTCTACCTGCCAGAAGCGCGTTGAATTAACACGGGGACGAAAAAATCGATGTCTAACTAGGCCGAAACGAAATTTCAAAGGTTATGTAGGCATCCAATGACGCACCTGTGCCGGAACTAGGTCCCAGGATATCTATTTTAGTTACGTGTATTTATGAATTAGAACGGTTATAGGCCGTACAAATCTATTCTTAGGAAGGCTTGGTCATTGCACCCTAATAATACGATCCTCAATTTCTTCGTGAATAAATTATCGGGGACGTCGCTCTAAAAATATAAAAAGTCCGAAAGGGGCCATTCAAAAAGGACGTCCGCATGTAGGTGGATAGGTTGAGTCACGGACACAATGTCGACAGCCGGGGGAGGGAGCGGAGTATGACCAACTCGGACTCACTTGATAAAAAAAATGCCAAATGAAATCAGTTCCCAAAGTAAAAGGAAAATTGAGCGCAATATCTCATAGGTGGGTTATAAATTGCAAAAGTCAGTAAACAGGGTACATGTACCTCCCGTCCTGGAAAACCTGGAAAAGTCAGAGAACTTAAATCCTTGATCAACTGTCCATTTGCAAAATTTTCATTTTTCTCGAGCATAAATTTTTGTCCTTTTCCGAGGTCAACTTTACAAATTTTTCCACGCTTTCTCGAGGACATTAAATTTGCAAACATTTCCAAGTTTCCCCGAAGACAAATTTGCAACATTTTCCACCTTTCCCCAAGTATAAATCTTCAACGTTTTCAGCTGTTTTCGAGTAAAGATTTGTAACATTTTGAACAGTTTGCGAGGAGAAATTTTCAAATTTCCAACAGATTCTGAGGACAAATTGGCAAAATTCTCAACCTTTTCAGAGTACAAAATTTACGCTTTAAAAATACAAATTTGCAATATGCTCTCAAAATTTTAAAAATACTATTTTTTTAGTTTCGGACGTCCGAATGAGGTGGGGGGGGGGGCGTGCCTGATTGACCGGACACAATGCGGACAGGGGGTAGGGGGGGAGTTTAA
>JAQGAO010001122.1:0-26469 GCA_034697705.1 Ommatoiulus sabulosus
TTCAAAGGCCAAAAAGTCAGGTCTTTGCTCTAAAATATGATGATTTAAAAAAGTCATTTTTGTACACTAAAAGATGATTCAGAACGAAAGACTGTAACTGCAACGCCATATGCTGCAATGAGCTTCCAATGTTTATGTTCCATCCAGTAATGGAAGGCCAGTAGTGCTAATAAGAAAGGGAGATAAAAACATTTAATGACTGCTAAATACCCGAAGAATAACCAAAATGTTTTTTTGTCAAATCAACTCACTGGGTATTAAACCAAATACATTTGGCAGAGGTCGGCTGAGGTAATACATGAAATGGGACTGTGTAGATGAAATGGCTATACATGTACACTCCTGCCAAAAGTATTTTTAACAGATAATCGAAACTTGTTAAAACTGACCAAAATCAGTAGCCCTAGGACAAAGCGCACTAAAGATGCAAATACGCAAAAAATGTCGAGTAAGAATAATTCTAAATGATGGATTTAAAAAAAAAAATTGAAATTCTGGTTTAAAATTGTTCATAGAATGACATGAATTACTTTTATGACATAAAAGTGAGCTTTCATGAATCCTGCTACCCCTTAATTGAATCGTGCTTGCATCAAAAAGGGTCATGGCTAAACATTCCCTAAATACAGTATACTGTATATTTTTACACAAATCCCAAATAATGCCACATTTTTGCAAAACCGTTAAAATTTAAATTTAAAAAAAATATTTTATCTACATAAGAAAAATTAACTTGTGCTTTTTAGACACATATTAAAATTTCTATGCACATTTCATCACTTGAATTCGTAAGTACTGATCATTAGTCAAGACTTGACTAACAAATACTTCCTTGGATAATCATGAACTAGTTGTATGGCACTCAGAATTTAGAATTCATATATCAGCTTTCATCAATATAATTAAATCTTGAATATTAAGGAACCACGACTAGTACGTGGTGAACTTGTGAGACGTGTAAAACAAAAATAAGATGCAATCAAGCAAATTTGATAAATTCATAATTCGCATGGTGAACCACAGATATCCGACTATTCCCAGATATAGTATGTCCTCAGCCTTGAGGGAAAATATATTAATTGACAATGTTGGACACATCCCATGGTAGTGTGTTTGGTTTGATTATGAAATCAATACACAATTATACATGACAGTACTTCGTACAAAAAAACCACATTTATTGTTATCAATAATATCTTACAGAACTGCCGAGTCCTCAATCCAGTAAATTTAAGTAAAGAGGGTCGGAGCAGCTTATGAAGGTGCACTGACGGATGGTGTGTTTTATTACCTGCGTAACTTCCTCAACGATTTAGTCGGCCATTTGCCAGAGAGGTTTGGAATTTCGATTAGAAGAAGAGACGATATGGTACTAAAACACGCCACAAGAGAGCGATTTCATTGATAAAATCTGAATAAAAATGTTCAAACTTATTTCGAGCTGCATCAAGCAGATTAACGAAAGAAAAATTGTTCGTTCGCTGCAGGATAGTTCCACCTGAAGAGACAGGACCAGTACACCCTAAAGCTTGTGCAATTGTAGCAGTGCTGCTTATTGTAAAATTCCATCACAGCAGTGCATCCAATTGTACAGTTGAAAAATCGTACATTATGTTTTACTCAGTCCCTGATACTGAGGACGTGTTTCTAGGGATCAGCTTAGAATAAAAATATGTACAGTGTACATCCGAAGCATGATGTTCTGGCAGTTTTGACTCTACAAGCTTAAGGGCTATACTTGCAGAAGTCTAAAATCAGGGACAAGTGCTGCCCCGAAGAAGTTTTCTAAGATAAGCTTCTAATTATATATTAGCGCAGAAAATGTGCACCGGCTATTCCTGCAGTGCATATCAAAGGTCAGTATTATACGGTAACACGAAGGCTGTCGAACGATTCCAGCCATGGGTATTTCTCTGGACACGGCTGACAAGTGGGGAAGTTGCGTTCATCTCCCTTGAATCTATAGGTGCATTGTTTGGGCGCTGAGCAAGTGTCTGCCAGAAAGGTTTTGCATTGCCAAGGCTTGAAATCTTTGATGCGCGACAGCGGCGTTGGATTTCTCATCCATTCCAGCATTTGCGAATTGGTGACGAAGTAGACGTCCGGCAATCTGTTGAGGGCATCGATAAAGGCCAAGAAACCTTCCTGCTGATGAGGATGGGTGAACCACGCGTAATGGTAAAACATACCGAAGGGAGCGCGGTTGGTGGTGTAGTGACGTTTGAAGTTCTTGACCAGCATGTCGTAAACTCCTCGAGCGTCCGATGGGTTGTGGCACGCGTCCGCCATGGCGCACTTGCCACCGTTCAGATCCTCCCACATGACCATAGGAACTTCCCATACCCCAGGGAAAGCCTTGTTGGGGCATGGAGGGATGCCGCATTCGTGGGGCATGCGGTAATCCAGCGTGTATGGCCATGTTGGAGGGTTGTTGAGGTTGGCGGGAATCGAGGAATCGTAGGTGAAATTGGTCTCGTACAACATCGCAAATTGCTTGTTGCCTCCACCTTGTAAGAAGGGAGCTCGCATTCCCTTAATGTCCTCTAATCGCACTTTGCCCAGCGCGCTGAGGATCTTCTTCTGTCCATAAATTTCTTTCACCCACCTCTCTTTCGTAAAGGAAGCTCCGTCACTATGACTGCAAGTAGAATCATGCGCATTACATTAATAAATAGACATTGATTTGGAAAACATCTTGATAATTGACCTCTGTTGGGGGTTGTTGGGCTATGAAATCAATCTACTTACGTTATGGAATGCGAGGCAATTTCGTGACCTAGGGCATATAGAGTCTGGATTTTTCCATAATCTGTCCATTCGTGGGAGACGTAAAATGTGCCAGAGATGGGGCAACCATTGGGACTAGTGCGCCCTTCGTTTAACAGGGAAGAGTAGAAACCGTAATTAATTTCATTGACAGAATCGTCAAACGTCAATAAGATCATTTGTGGCACTTCGGATGGCTTCAGCCCGCCTAAAAATGAGTAAATGCAATTGTTGAATTAAAGTTATTATTTATATAGCCTACTGTAACGGATATAGCTATGGGGAAATAATCCAAACAAATAATAATTCTTGTGGTTAGGATCGCGGTCCCAACCACATGAAGTATAGGAAAAGAACTCGATATCAATTATTAAATATCAAAGATGTGGAGAACGCAATGTAAATGTCTTGGTAAACATCATAGAAATGCTGAATAAAATGTTATTTTTAAGATGCATTCTGTGTATTTGTTGACTACGCAGTTTCTGCTAATATTCGGAAAAATCCAGAATAGCTACAGTATTAGCTACAAGTATTTGATGTCTAATATAACTTTTAATGAAATGAAGCTATACAGTATATACAGCCATTAATAAGGATGTTTTATGTTGATGTTTTCATTTGTTGATATTGCACGAATGTTAATTATCTTTTAATTTGTTCTACTTTAATTTCTGTCACTGTGTAAAATCAGCATCTGCTGTATACAGGTACATGTTGTTCACAAGCTCACACCCAATCCTGTTTCACAAGTTGTTGGAAGCATACGCGAGGACAAGGTTTCACCATTTTTCATATGATTACTTGTTTCGAATACCAACGAAAATATTTGCCCAGCAGCATTTTTTGAAGAAAATCAAATTAACATTTGCACTATTCGAATATACACATGTACATTATACTGTAGTCTAACCTCATTAGTAGTACACGAATTGTATCGGTGTAACCTTGACGTAGGCCTAGGTCTACCAAAATTCTGGTTTAACACCAGATTTTTTATGACTTACTTAGCTGAATGTGCCATGAACTATAGATTTGATACAGAAATTCGTAATCGTGCTCTAGTTTTGCGGGCCAACACAGGTTACGGTTAATTTGGTGTTTATAGCACTTTTGAGGGGGTGTATACCGGATTTAAGTATGATAATACATGTATTAAGTATTCTTAAAAGCGCCAAAATAATTACGCACGATTTATAGCTTTGAAACGAATAGTTTGTAATCTGCCCATTCGAAGAAAAATAAAAAAGCGCTTGCCACGGAACATGTGAACAATGAGCAATATACTGTATATTTCTTGCATTTATCCTAAAGTATTATCTTTGTAGTGTTATTGTCCTGACTTTTTTAGCAGTTTGCCTCCATTTATAAAGCCCATATGATAAAGGAAAGTGGGTGTTTTTTAATTGTTATTATTGTTCTAAAAAAACTTTTTTTGATTTCCGGGTTCAAATACCAAAAAAGTGATATTATAATATTATAAACAAACCGAGGTGTTTAAATTATTTCAGTTTCAAAAATAAACATGTGCATGTACTGTATAAAGAAATCGTCGACCTTTAAATCTATCTGAGCTGATGAAATGTAATTTGCAGGTAACCTCATTACTAATTTTATTTAACAGCAGTTGAACGAGCGCACATGTGCTTCTTTCAAATTGCGGAAAAAAAATATTCACGGACTGAATTTGTGGACATTTCTTTTACAGATAATTTAAATATGCTGGGTATTGGCCTTAGCCCATTTAATTCAAAGCGTTTAAAACTCATAAATGAGAGATCAGTCATAACAATTAACATTTTATCTTTGATCTAAATAGAGCATGAAACTTCGTTTTTTTCCCAATACAAACTGATATGATAACTAACTTATTGAAGTGGTTGTGCTCATAGACGGCTCAAGCCACTAAATACAGGTACTGTATGTATGCGAAACAGGATGTCAAAAAAGAATATGCAAACAATAGTTATGCAACTTAATTTTGCAGATTTAAATTCAAATTGCATAATTTTTTTTTACAAATTTTGTAATTATAAAATCCTGGAATTTTTTGGAGATATTAAAAATTTGACGTGAAACCGGTGGTTTTAATGATGATGGCTAAAAATCATTTACTTGTATATACAGTATACAGTATGTAGAACAAACCTGAAAATATCTTTATTTGGATCTGCTTTAAAATTTCAGTATACTGTACAAATCCTAATTTTGTTTTTATCGGAGGATAGATCAACTTTTGAAGAATGTGTCATTAGCGTCTGTTGTTAAGGATATCTAACACACCTGCCGGTTTTAAAATAATTGAAGAAAATTCGTGTTGTTAAAATAGTAAAGAAGTACACACAGTACATGTACGTAAAATTAATTACGGGTGTAATGTATAATTTGATTTTTTTCCCATAAACATTATTTTTTTGAATTTGTAACATTCCTGGTGTAGGTTTTGTGACCGCCTTAATGTCAGGGCTATTACATTCCGAGGCGTCACTTTAAAGCAGCCGGTTGGAGTCGTGCGGTATAATTATGCTACAGTGATGTATATCAAGTAAGGGAATAGTATGGCCGAGCACTATGGCATTTTGCAAAATTCAGATTCTGATTTTAAAATGCAGGAATCGTTTTCCTTTTTGGAAACCACACCTTAACCCCTGAAACAAGTTCACGATTATTGTACTTTCTATGTCAAAAAATGCGCATTCGAATGTTTGACCTTCTTGTCGATTAAAGTTTTAAGTTTTACTTTCTTGATATAGATACAGTACAAGTACTTTGTATATTTTCAAGGGAGGCGTTTTTTAAAATAAAAAAAATGAAACTGAAGGTTTTGGGCCGCGGGTTAAGTAAATATTAAGTTTGTTTTAGTGTAGGTCCTGTTGAAAATTGCTGCAAAAGTAGCCCAGTGTAGAGACCTTGACAGGAATTTCTAGTGCACACCCTTCGACCTTCGGAGAAATTGGTTGATGTCATGTTTGCTGACCGTTAATATGTTCTACATGCTTTTTAACGTATGTACAGTATTCTCACTATCACGTCTGGGATCATTCGTGCATTTTTTATTATCTTTTTTATCAATATTATTGTGTTATTTTAGTGATATATCGCACATTGTTTTAATAAACTTGATTTTTCAGTTTAATTAGGACTGGAAATGTAGGCCTGTCTACCGTTATACTTGGAAAGCTTGTTCTGTGAGGGACATGGTTTTTTGAGAGCACGTCAAATAAAAAAATTATCAAATCGTAGTCTGATAACAAGAAAAAAAAAGCACGCAAACTCGTATCAGCTTGGTACAGTTGAATATCGCTGCATTTTGGGTGTAGATGGGTTACTCGAAGGGTATAGTGGTACCCCAATGCATTGTTTTGCAAAGACCCATGCACCCTTAAAAGATTAACTGACCTGGAATTTGCTGGTTACCTCCACAAAAACAATTTGGTAATTGGCACGAACTGGGGTTACACGATTTAGCGTCGCTGCCCACGACTGGAGGGGAAGATGGAATCCTGCAAAAAAATAAAAGCAAATTGATTAGGTCTAATGTTGTAATTATTTGAGCTAAAACCAATTGAAGCTTACATGTAGTTGGTGTGCTACAGTATATGCAACCAGTAAATAAGTTGATTGTAATTAAGCATTATTTTTTAAGAATTTGCGCGATTTTTCTTTGCATTATGCAGCAGATAGAGAATAGAACACAGAATTTTCAACCTTGCTCAGGGAAGAAACGTTCTGCTTGAATAACAATGTGATAATTTTATTTTTGCTTTAATTAACTTGAACGACATTGAAGGCTGGGAATTATTTGTAGGCTTTGGTGTATTAACCAGGCTTCGAGCGCTCACAAGTAGATTTCTTATACAATTTCTAAGCGATTTATGTAAACCATGAAGTGTTTGACCCATATTGAAAAGAGATGCATTTCCAATTGCATTTTGAAACGCAGTTAGAAATTGATGCATTTTTAAATGCACACTTATGTGTTTTTAAATGTATTTCACAATGAAAAGTTGACTGACTCGTTCTAAATGCATTTCTTTAGCATGACGATAATTAGTGAACATTGTTGGTTTTTCTATTGATATTCAGCGTGCACAACATTGAGATCATTCCCAAATTTATTGTTGCACAAGACGTTTCAACTTAATACATGCATGCTAGTGCTTTGATGGTCTAAAGAGGATAGAAAAAAATGAATGAATGCAGTATTGAAACTTCAAAATATTCAATAAAAACATTATTTGCTGACGTTCTTGGCTTAGCTAAATGAAGTCTTATTTTCCTTCAAGTTCTAATTCATTTTTGGCCTATACCTAATACATTTTATACTTTTTGTATACAAGTTAAGCCACAAGTACATTGCCTGGGTTGAATAATAAACTATACCACATTCCTAACTTTGTAGAACTTTATACTGTAGCTGTTTGATGAATGCAGTGATGTCATCAATTCTTGTGGTCTAGCTAAAATACGCCACCTAGTTCTATTTCTGACATTAAATTGGGTCGATTCTGTCTTCGCAAAAAAAATCTTATCGCCAAATACTCTCTTGAGTTTGTTTTCTGTTCTGCATGAATATGTGTACTATGCCACGTAACATTATTAGTACCGGTATTGCTAATATTCGCTTTTTAGGCTAAAAAGAAGAGTGTTTTTAGGGCGTAGATCTCATTAAAGCAGCAATTTAACTCGAATTAAAAAAGTTTAAAATTACCAGGAAGCGATCTTCGTTTCTGAAAACATACGCCTCTTGCAAGTGATACGTGTAATTTCATGCAGCCAAAATATTTCATGCAAAACCATCTTTCCAGTTTCCAGTTCCCTTCTTCATTTTGCAAAGACTGTGATGCTTAACGTAGCATATGAATTTTAACCACCCTTTTAATTATTACGAAATTCTTCTAGTCATGCCACTTTTGTTATGCTAATTTTGCAAATTGCTGGCCAAATTACAACAACAGACGCTTGTTTAAAATCATTTACTGTAATTCACTCGTAAATTATTTATACCGAACAAAAACTCGTCGAGGCCTACTGCACTGCTTGTTAACAGTGGACAATAAACGTAACACCGAAAATTACAAGTAACGGCAAGAATACTAGTAAAAGTGTTTGTTGTGCTTGGGTGAATAATTTCAGCTGAAGCTCATCCATTTCCTACATAACTTAAAGTTAAAAACTAACAGTTAAATAGGCCAGTCCTCTAGGCCCTCATTAGCTAAATAAAAAAATGTAGAAAATACTTTTACAGCTTTTAGTATACTGCGTGTTTGGGATTTCTTAGTACCCACAGTTTTAAGAAGGTTATCTTTGAATCTTTCACATGTTCCAGAAAAAATCTGAACAATGTGAAAAGGATTCAGGATGCAAGGCTTAATGTTTTTTTTGCATTGTTTATAGTCCGATTTTCATCTGCTTGTTAAATTAGTTGAAATCTGAAGAATTCGGTTTGCGCAGTGTTGTTAGAAACGTTTAAACTTTGTTTGAAAAATATATTCTGGTCCAGTTAATGATAACTACTGTATGTCGCCAATTTTACTGTTAATCAGGAGATAGAACGAAATGTTTTATTTGTATTAAATTTCATTATGGTACGGTAATTTTTTTAGATTCTTTGTCTTGGAAAGAAACTGAAACAACATGACCGTCTCGCCGAAACGTTGGCTTCCCGTGGTCTTCTTTTGCTTTTATTTTTACGCAGATGAAAACATTTTTTTGTTTACAAGATTTGAGATTTATATATTTAAATTCATGCTGAGTGATTCGGTTTCCTAAAGCAGGAAGAGCTTTCACAGACCTGATAATATATTTGCATTTTACAACAAGGTTGATGAACACGTAAATTGGAACTAAGCCTACAGTATGTAATAAACATTCTATCGAAAAATGTTAGCCAATTTAAATGTAAGGCTAATTGCACTGGACTTTAAGCTAGTTTATACCAGTGCCTAAGGAGATTTTCTTTTGTTTCACTACGTTCGCCCATTGATTAACATAGATAGACCTCATATTGCTACCAAAAGTGAATGATACGTTTTACAATGTTCATGAAATACAGCTACTACTATGGATTTCAAATGATTTTTACCATCATAATACATGTACGCACTTTTCCGATTGAAGACATTTATTTTATAGATTATTTAATTTTGACATTATTTTAAAAATAATTCAATATAGCTGTATAATTAAAGTTCTTTGTCACACGGTGGCTATACATAGGCATGTTTTTAATAAACAGCTATTAACTGCCACATCAACAGTTTGTCAAACGCAGTGATCGGTCATAGAAACAGGAAATTTGAGCGAAGTTATGTTGAAAACATTAAGATATTCCATTACTTCGCATTTAATTTTGTTTTAAAAAAAACCGCTTATAGTTAAACTGCTTTTTGCATTAACGTGACTTTCAGCTATAACTGAAATGAGGTGAACATGTACATGTATACTTTCATTGCTGGTATGTTTTGTAAATGTTGAGGAACTGTCGTGTAAAACATGAATAATAAATTCACTCCGCAGTAAATCATACGAAAAAATACTTGAAAATCTGGTTAGTTTATAGAAAACGTTGTCTGCAATAGCATTACTATACACTTGAGTTACTATGTACTATACCGTATACATTGTACTACACCAGCATTTATATTGTTCGTGCTTGAGGAGAGTTATTATTAACTTATACTTCCGTAATCTTATTCTAATTAATAAATTGCATATCAAAGAAACATATTAGTTAATGTCATACGTTTTAACTCAATGGGTTTGATCATGTTACTAACGCGTTTGTTCGAAGCAATCCAAACGAATTTATGGCTATATTCTATAGAATAGAAGTCACCCTTCTAAAGTCTTTGAAACCCGTTTAATTTAGAATGGAGATCTTTCATTTTTCCGTTCAATTAGCCTTGCTTCATAGCTTGGCATATGGATATACAGGTATCATTCCACTCACCTATGAAATTCATCCCGCACCACTTGGATTGAATTCCTCTGCTGTTCTGTTTGCAATTCTGGTACAGGATTTTTAGTTTGGATGGGTCGTTTGGTGGTTGTTCTAATTCTTCTAATTCGAGTAGTCCTCCTCCTCAGGGGTATAGTTGAATGCTTCACTGTACCACGAGTAGGTTGAGGTCTTTGGAGCTGGTCTTCACCTACGGGAGGCTGTTGAAGTTTGTTCAAGATTGCGACGAAACTGGGGGATTGGTGTTTCTGAGCTGGGACTTTGGTGCTCAGGTTTTCTACAAGCGTCTCAGTACTGTCCGACGGTGTTTCTGGTACTATTGAGCTCGACGTGAGACTGGTAGTTTTTTGGGTTGGTGTTTCTATACGGATTTCTTGTTGATCATGAAAATCTGGAGCAATAGTGGGTGCAGTAGACTTTAAATCGGTGTCTAGAAACGTTTCTTGGCTGATGGCGGATGTAGACGGATGCTCTGGTTTGCTGGTTGGTGCACTAGATTGTCCAGTGAAATGGTTGTTCTGCAGTGGCGTGGGTGCTTCTGTTGGAAATGATGGCGTTGTGGACCTTTGTTGAAATAGTTTTCGGTCATCTTCAGTGACTTTAATGACTTCTGGTTTCAGTTCTTCACTGGTGAACTGGTTTTGAAGCAGAAGACCCGGTGTCGGTGGTTCACTGGTCTGGAACGATACTGGCTGGAATTCCTGCGAATTTGGTCTTTGCTTGTCTGGTTCTACATTCGGGGATGTGGATTGCGGTGGAACTTCACTGCTTGTTCCTCCGTTGCCAATCTCCTGACTGTTAAATGTGGGGCGCGAATGCGGAGGATCCGGAAAACCAGTGAATCCATGACCGAAAAAGGATATTGGGGCTCGGGGAAATTCTACTGAAGGTGGAAAATTCGATCCGTGAGAAGTAAACCGTTCTCTACCTCCGGTTAGCCCGTTCTCCGGAAAAGATTCCCCGAAAGATTCGGGAAAATTTGGGTTTTGATGGTCTTCCCCCGACTGGGGGAACAATCCGGACTCTGGTCTGGTAGTGGAAAAGGGCTCTTGGAATTCAGTCGAGGTCGGAGGACCAAAGGTCTGGTGGTGTTGAGGATGGTTGAATTCAAATAGACTTTCGGTAAATGGTGGCTCTTGAGTTAAACCTGAAGATGGACCTTGTTGTTGCCTCTCGCGAGTTGTCTGGAAACGTGGCGGTCCTATTGGGCCAAATTGCTCTGTGGAACTTGGCACTTCCGAGGAGAATATCCCTGGCCGTTGAAAGTGATGTTGTATCGGCTCCTGAAACGTTGTCGGAGACGTAGACGTTTCGCTGTTTGGTGGCAAGCCGTTGCCCAAAGCGTTTGCAGGTCTTGAACTAGGATTTGTGGCAAACCTGGTGGGTAGTGTGGGAGACGATGCATGAAACGGAAAGTGGGTTTGAGTGGTAGAAGGAAACGGATTATTGAAAATGCCGTTGGCTGCTTGTGCTTGCCGGAACTGCTCAACTTGTTGCTGTTGGAAGGCGTTGACGTTGAAGGGTTGGTTTCTGTTTAAGAATCCAGGATTCTGGAACGGTGTGAACGACGGCCCATTAGGAAATTGGTGTGTAGGAGGACGTCGATCTTGAGGATTTTGAATGCCTTGGTGAGAAAACCCTTGGAACCCTTGATGCGATGGTCCTTGGAGAACTTGATGAGAAGGCCCTTGATGGACTTGATGCGAAGGCCTTTGGAGAACTTGGTGAGAAGGTCCTTGAGGAGCTTGATGCAAAGATCCTTGGAGAACGTGATGAGAAGGTCCTTGGAGGACTTGGTGAGAAGGCACTTGAAGAACTTGATGAGAAGGTCCTTGGGGTCTTTGCTGAATTGTACCAGCGTTGCGGAAAGTAGTTATAACAGGTCGTTGTTGCGAAAATGGATTTTGCGGAGCGGTGTTGAATTGGTGCGTGGCCAGGGGCTGTCCAGGAACATGCCGAAAGGCCACACTTTCCGAAGAACCCGAGGACGATGGTAGACCGCCGTCGTTGGCATTGTTCGCTGGGTTGGTCAAGATGCGAAACGGTCCGTTGAAAGTCTGCACAATTCGAAACTGGGGTTGGTTGGCCTGGGCAGGGGCAGGCACGAAGCCGTTCACGATGACCCTCTGTGGAGGAACTTGCATCAGGTGTTGCGCCCCAGCGTCCGGAATGAGCCGCATTCCTAAAGTCAACAAAATCAGCAGTCTCAGCATGGTGTATATCGCGCCGATACGAATTCTTGGAATGAATCTGGCAGCAGGTCTCCGCAGCACCCGCGTTCGTCTTATAACTGTACTTGAGCGACTGGCGCTTTTCGACGGGGTGGCCGAAATGGTCGCGGTTTAAGTAGTTTTTCCAAGGCAATCCATCTCGCCAATTGCCGAAACGGAGGCGCACTCTCCCTCGACGCGCTTGGGCACACCCGAATCGCGAGTACCGTTCCACGCGCTTCCGCAGTAATTAGCGAAATAATTGGACGATCAACAAGATGGACAAATTGGTCGACGTTTCTCTTCAGAGATCTGCTTGAAGAAGAAGCGAGCGCTTGTCTCACCTTCGGAAAACCAACTGGCTGGCATGAAAAGTTGACTCGGTGAGATCATTGACTATGCAGGAGGCTGGTAACCTTAAAAAAAGCATCACCGTTTTGTCGCTCCTAGCTTGGCCATCCCCACGAGAGTATGTAACCATTGGCAGTATTTGCCAGCCACTGTGCGGCTCGAGGAGGCAGGGATCGCAGAAATGTACATTCGTGGCAAGGTAACGCGGCAGACACGTGGGTCGAACAGGTGGGGGAACTTGAGTTCTAGATTTCGGATGAAGAACTGTTGAAGGTATTCTCGTATCGAATGGAAACTCGATTATCATCCTTTGACTTCTTCGGACGTTTTTAGGTAATATCACTCGCTTCGTTTTAATTGAAACACCGGTTAACGGTGCTCACGGGCTGTTGAGCCGTGGTAAAAACGACGGCGTTGCACATGGCAATTAAGGCTCGAAGAAAAAACAACTTTTTTTTGTGGAGAATAAATGGACTAGACTTGGAACGAAAACGTGAATTTGCTAAATTCAACTGAGATGACGTTAGGCTTTTTTGCCAGATGAATTGAGAAATGGGTGCCTCTCTAATTTGACCTAATTCGACTGGTGGGGGACGGGGTGCATGGGAAGGAGGCACTTGTTTGAAGTTACGTATTTTATTATACGGTACCTTGTTTGATACGAAGGGTACAATACACTTCGAAGAAGTTTTCATAAAAAGAAATGTAAAAAAATCTCTGTTCCTGGGCACTCCTGCGGCATGGGCAGAATTGCATGAACTACATGCAGAACTACGTGTATACGAACACTTAAGACTTGGTTATTTAATTAAACTAAAAGAACTCGGAGACCCTGCAGACGTGTACTAGAATTTCACGAAAATTATCAAATTGCTTTGTCTGGTCACTTTGGTGATAGCTGAATATCTCGGTAGGTCTTTTAAATAGTAAAATGTTCTTTGGCCTACCATCTCCAATGCGTTAGAACAGTTATTTTTGTGTCTGCTATAGCTGTCGGCTTTTTTGGTATGTTCTAATGTATTATTTAATCGGTTGCGTTAGTGTTTGTCAAAATAGCTAAACCTTTTTATTTAACCAATTAACAACTGAATTAATAGCCGTTTATTAACGTAGACTGATGCTCTTATTGCAAAATATATTACACTAACCGGAAAACCCGGCCCTGCCCGGGCTGTACAGACACAATTCAAATTAATTTCAGAAGTTGCCCATGGTCCTTTAATTATGCATTATTGAAACCTGATCAATTTGTATATCATAATGCAAACCATAATGCTGAAAAGCCCGACATTGCCCGGACCGTTACTAAAATTCAGATGACGTCATCCAGTACACTTCTTACGATGACATTCTTGTTAAAGATTAATCGGTTAATCGGATATATTTTGTTAAAGATTAATCGGACATAATCAGATTAATCTGTTAATCGGACATAATCGATTAATCGGATTAATAGGATTAATCGGAAATTTTGTTAAAGATTGATTGGATATAATCGGTTAATCGGATGTAACGGACGTACATAATCGGTTAATCGGACATAATCGTTTAATCGGATTAACCTACCACATACATACAAACCGACCTGCCACAAACATACATCTCTTCTTTATATATATAGATTTAAATTTCATTTAAAAATATCAAAAAATTATTTAAAATACTAGCTTTCAAATGTTCACGGATAAATAGTTAGCTTTTCAAATTAAGACTCGCGAGATTATGATGAGTTCATGTGCATATTTAGTAAAGTAATTGACCATATGATCAATATACATGTAAACAATAAAGGATGCAAATATACATGTAAAGTATACCGGTATATACATGTGAATGCTTTAAATATTGCGAGTTACCGAAATTTGTTATGCCCAACTTAGAGGAGATACGATGGCAAACCAACATTGGCTATCGCGTTAATCTTTTCAACACAAATCTTAAAAAGAAAATATGTTTAGATGCAAAAAGATTTTTATTTCTTGACGGATTTTATTAAGTGCACTTGAAATATATTGAAGTCACGATGTTTTATAAAAGCTCTTTTACCCCTAGAAGCATATAGAATTGCATGACCGGATCTGAACTCATTTGCCGCACATCTGTACAAAGTGGCGTTAAATTAGATTCTGAATAGTTTAATCTTTGACTTAAAAAAAAACATAGCCTGTATTACAATTAAACCATATAGTAAATTCTTCGTGCATCATGCATCATGATCGTATATAAGCATCCAGTAAAAACCGTTGATTTACATTAAATTGCAATCTCTTTGTGGTTTACTTAATATACGAGTCCGAGAGCAGCATTTATGGGTATAATATTCAAGGAATTTGCGTTCATTGAGACGCACGTCTTGTGCTGAAATTGTTGATTGTAAAATAAACTTTAATGCTTAAAAAAAATCGCAAACGGACTTTCTTTATTGGCCCGTACATGTGTACAGTAGGGGCCTACATTGAGATGAATATCATACATTTAGTGAAGTTTAAAAAAAATATATATATATATAACTACGCACGCGTTGTGAAATCCCCACCCCTAAATTACAGATTCAGTGTGGGGAGCCACCATACAATAGCCACAACAGAATGGAAATGCGTTTACATTCTCAGGCACAATGAGCATTATTTTTTATGAATACAATGAAACGCAATTTTCAAAACTCTCGTAAACTAGGATGTCGGTTTTGGTTTCCTTTAAAAACAATTACTACACGGGTTATTCGACACAAAATGTACATGCACATTTAAAGCGTTTTTAAATTTTCGCGTAAAAGTTATCGTTTATTATTCACACCTGCTGAAAATTAAAATGCAGAAATATACAGTACATTGCATGCAAGTGAAAAGCACACATACAACGAGGGTAATTATATATTGTATATAATATGATTTAGACACGAACATAATTTTTAATGAGCACAATTTCATAACGGAATTCGCTTCCAATGGACGAGTTTGAAAAACTCAAAAATCAAGGTACACGGTATATTTTAAAAGAACGTTTAACAAACAAACTCGGCTGGCTTGTTAAAGTGTCGAATGGCAGGAACCATCCGTTTATAAAACTTAATGCTGGCAAATGATCATCCAAAATTGTTACGAATCCGTAGCACGTTCACTACAATGGTATTCTTACAGAACAATTGTATGGGACAGAAACTTGGAGCTTTCTCTTCAATCTCTTGTTTTGAAAACGTAAAGTCTTTAACGGGCTCTTCATAATGAGAAATTCTCTCAGGTGGCTTCAACTAATGAGATATTAGCTTTCTTCTGGTAAAATTATTACAGAATGAGCGACAATTTAATAGGTTAACTATAGTATGTGTTTATTTTAATCGACTTCCTGTATAATTTGTCTAGATAATAGTTAGAACATTTGAATGCACGTGATCCTGACACTCATGTATGCCTATACCTTATGCAGGGAATTCATCGTCCTTGTAGGATTGATCGGGCATAATCGGATTAATCGATCAATCGGATTAACCTACCACTTGCCTACAAACCGACCTGCCACAAACACACCCACATACATCTCTTCTTTATATATATATATATATATATATATATATATAGATTTAAATTTCATTTAAAAATATCAAAAAATTATTTAAAATACTATAGCTTTCAAATGTTCACGATATATGAATAGGTAGCGTGACAAATTAGACTCGCGAGATTATGATGAGTTCATGTGCACATTTAATAAAGTAATTGTCCATATGATCAATATATGACTACACGTTCGATAATTTCGGGGGCGCTCTTCCTACAAGTATACTTGGAGGTGCCTCTGGAATATTTGGAGGCGCTTGTGGTTTGCTCGGACTGACTCGGAGGTGCTTATATGAACGTTCTGCCACCCGATTGAAATGAAAGGGATATTATAAGAGAAATTATATGAATTAAGACTGCTTTTGGAAATCGGGGCAGACCGATGGATTGTAATAGCCTACTGGTGATCCACCAATCATATCTCACGTGAAATAATTTCAGTCATTCTCTCCTTAGAAATTAATGAAAATGTGTCCCAAAGGAAACGCTATTTGTACGCTCGTCTTAAGATATGTTAGTTTCTTACCGGTATATTAAATTCATGACATATATTCAGTAGGCTGTTTTGCTTGGAAAAAGCTTGCATCATTACCCGGGTGAACACAAAGTCTTTATCTTCCCAAATAACATTTACACCATTAAAGGTATGACAATTATGTGTGTGCATTTGAATAGGAAGTCATGGGTGCTCTATCCATTGATGGTATTAAATGTTACCTTAGACCGTTTTTTGAACAAAATCGAAACTATAATTTTTGAACCGTAACACCTAGGACAAAATGTCAAATTAGGAAAGAAAGATAATGGTTTTATTGTATGTATTCAACTGTTTTCGTCTCGCTTGGAAATTATTTGAAGTTGCTACAATGTTTTGAAAACAGGGACAAACGCCAATTGCTAGCTGAGCTGCAGAACACTTGTTACATGAAAAGCGCTTCACATCAGTGCCCCGGTGTGCTGCAGCGCAGCTAGCTATTGGTGTTTGCCCCTGTTTTCAAAACATTGTAGCAACTTCAAATAATTGCCAAGTACATGCTCCAGAATAATAATGTTATGACTTCATTCTTTCTGCACAGTGTGGCCATAAATAACGTCAAGTTCAGATTCCAAAAAAATCTAAAGCATATGTCTCATCCAGATTCCTACCACGAATACTGACATTGATTTGCATGAAACTATAAATGATTTTATGTACTTATATTTTGAGTTTGGAAGTGTAATTTGTGCACCTCATCATCGATGTTAGGTTTTAGTCTCAATCTAAGCGACCTGAATGCAAACTTGTTTTTTTCCTTCATACTTTAAAGTGAAGGTAAGACAATGTAAGAGAATTCCTTAGCATAAAGTTCCCACCCTTAACGTTTTGATTCAAAGTCGGGCGAAACTATACACAATAACTTAATAGAATAGAAATGAGTTTACATTTCAGGAATAAGGCGCAGTGCTTTTTTCTTTTTTTTTTAATGGACGATGCACTTCAAAAACTCATACACTTGGTGAACAAGGACGTTTTGGACTCACCACAAGAGCTTTCAACTATTACTGTACTTGTTTTATTCCAAGGTAGCATTACTCTTCAAGTATTGTCTTAAAATAGATTTAATAATAACAAGATAATAATGACATAATATGTCTTTGGAGAACCTCGCACACACGTGAATCTCAAAGAACTACCTCCAATTTTCAAATAGGTTGTGGTTGAAATGTGATAATGTGAATGAGCATATTTGTAAATGTTAAAAGGTACTTAAGAGATACTATACTTTTATGTAAGGGACACGTTTTTACTGTATTTATTAGAGAGTTTCAGGATATCGTTTATCGGAAAAACGTTAACCTTATTTTTCACGTGACCGCGCTTATGCGCATGCGCGGAATGATGTTGCAATAACGTATAGAAGTTTAACGTAACATAGTCCCGTTATTTCAGCCGTGTAGCGTACACTCTAAGAAATAATGGGGAAATTAGGTGGAGACCTGGCGAAATTGTGAAACTTTCAGAACTTCAGAATCCTGGCGAAAAGACATTTTGTTGCATTGAACTATTTCAAAATGTACCTCTGAGAATTGCGTGATTGTAACTGAAATATATTCATTGCCGAGGAAATTAGTACGTGTAGGCTTACCTTCAGTGATCCGCTATAAAAGCTGGCTTCGTTCCAGTTGAAGTTGATCCAGGTTTATTAAAGCTTGCTACAATTATCAAAGCATGACAAAAAGTACATGTAAAAATAAAAATTTAATATCTTTAACTTTTAAGAGAGTTCATGATTGACATATATGCTTGACAATCACTATAAATTTATTTGACGGCATAAAATGGACGAAATTTGGTCGAATTGTCCGCGCAGTCCCTTCACCAAGATACCAATGATTGTCCCGTCCAATTATTACTCAGAATTGAGAAATCCTTGCGCATCACGTTTTTGTGCGAAACATGTTTTCGCATTTTTCATAATTAATGTGGAATTTTTTACCTGAAGGCGTTTTTAATAAAATCAAAAAATTTAAATGGAGGATACAACCTCGAACATAAACATGTTATCCATAATTTGTTAATGTTTCAGTTTCTTTTATGGCTGATATCTTATATGTTTATCAAAAAACATAATCAGATTATATGAAAACTTGCAATGCATGTTTTTCGACTTAAATAGAAATTTGAATATGCATTGAGTTTTTTCGAACAGGTTCAGAGTGAATAAGTCGATCTATAACTAATGCATACAAAATATTACTTTCAATAAAAGTTTGACAACGAATCGATGCTAAATGTGAAGCGTTGAATTCATTGGTGAATCCCTGTATTTTCCATTGGTAAGCGCGAATTAATTTTTTTAAAATCAAACAACCTTAATACAGAAAAAAAGTGCATGCAATAATTATACCCCTTCACCACGCATACATTACTGTAGTCTCATCTATAATATTTACAAATAGTCAATACATCTGTTTGGCAGTTTAAAATTTATAATACTTGCATATTTTACTTAAATCAGAAGTAACCAATATGGTCATAAATTCATCACAAATTTCTCATGATTATTTTCAGTTTATGACGTGAAATATACAGAATCCTTTTATGATTCTTTAAGTGCGCTGTTTTTCACTGTGACATTCTTGATACTATTCATTCACTAAGTTAGTGGTTTTGATACAAAGACAATCACAGTGATTGCTAAGATAATCATTTACCTTAGTGAAAGTAAGTTAGGTGTAGAACATTTATGATGAATGTATGAACGTTGTATTTCAACCGTGCGTAGAAGGTTGGATTTCCTCCTATGGCATTTTTAAAATTCACAAATGGCTTTACAAAATCATTTGAAGCTTAAATGTTTATACGAATACAGTATTAGTATATAGATACGAAGATTATTTTCAGCATAGTAGACTGTGTCATAGTCGAAAACCGGAAAGATTATAGCGCATTTAGTTGACATGCATTTTTGATGCATGCAAATGATTTGTAATTGCAGTGTGCAATAATCCACGATGCACCATGTGCATTCTGATATCCCTGGAGTACACATGTATAAATAACTAAAGCATAAGCAGAAATTAAAATCAATTAGCGGCTTATTTATATTGGCCTTAATTGTTCATATGTACAAAACCTATTTTGCAACAAAAACCTAGTGCAATTTTGTCACTTTACTAATTTTATTATTATTTTTTTCTGTCATTTTATCGACTTTCAAAGTAACCATAGGGTGCGGAATGCAATGGTGCCCAAACCATTTGGCCCCAAGGCCCATTTCAAGAGCCTTTAGGTCCTATCTCTTGAACTGTAAAAGAAATTTCTTAAATTAGAAAGTTTAAGAGCATCAAAAAATTAGTTTAATGGCTCCATTTGCAACATTTAATTATCGATCGTCACACAAGAAATGACTTCTGGACTTCTTGCATGTTTGCACCCATGTATAGCACCACTACATTGTAGGCATGCTCGATTCCTAAAACAAACCAGGTCCTAGAGCTTTCCTGCAATGTTGAGGTGTTATGCACGGGTGCCAACATACAAGAAGCTTAGACAAGATGCTCTACAACTTTCTAATTGACTTTGTCTTTGTAGCTATAACCGTTTAAGAGACAGGACCTAAAAGCCATTGAAATCTGCCTTGGGGCCAAATGGTTTGGGCACCATTGCATTCCACACTGTATGGTTACTATATGTTCCCCATATCCGATTTTTCATATTTGCACCCATTCTGTTGATTTTAGGGGGGAGGGAGAACAAACTTTTTACTCACGCTGTATACTGTATGCAGGAATACTCAGTAAGTCATAATTTTGGTTGTATACCAGTGGATGTTGCTTAAAAACTCCTTTGTTTGTTAGATTACTTACTGTCACGAAAATTCATCAGATCTCAAAATTACATTGCGTTGGGACGTTTAGTATCATTGAAATTTTACAAATGTTACCCACTTTACATTAATATACATGTACTGTACATGTAGGTATTTGGGTAATGGAGTTTTCATTCTAAATCGTGTCAACATAAAAATGTAGGGATATAATTTGGAAAGAGCGTATGTGATTAATGCTTGCCTCTCTAGTCCTTCAAATTAGATTATTGCAATTTAATTACATTTGGGTCACATTAAAGTGAGAATTTGTTAGAAAATTTTAAATGACTATTGGGATTATCAGCGAGAATTCCTTATAATGTCTCATTATGCTTATCTCCCAATTCTCTGCAATATAGGCTACCTTAGAAATTCTTTAATTCTTACAAAATAATATTGAAACAAAATTTTATTGCATTTATTTCCCTGCCTTGGAGTCTCCAGTTAATGACCAGTTTTAGCTGCTGCTCTCAAATACTTTGAAGTTTTGTTTTAGGCGATCAAACCTACATGTACATGTATTTATAATACCCATGCCTTTTGTGCATATTTTATCTAGAGCGCAACCACTGACATTATCTGGAATTTGTTCTCCTTAAAATTAAGCCCACCTTACCCGTCCAGGCATTATTCCCACTTTTAAATTGCCATGAGCACCCTGTATATGTTTTCCAAAAATATATAACAGCATGCTGATAACAGATACCATCCATTTAGTGGCCTGCAGGCCACTAAAATATTACCTTTCCCGTATTAAGCTGGTGTATCATTTTCGAAAAGACATCAACTCTTAAGGTTACGCAATCATTTAAAAAAAAACGGCTGTATGGATCTTAATAAAATTTGGTAGAGAAATACATGCAAACGTCGTCTATTATTCAAAATGATTTCCATTAAGCCAAAGCTTCCAAATCTGCATTTCGCTCATTTCTGACAGACACTGGCCGTCCACTTCTCTAAGCATCTTAATCCACTTGTACCTGTTCAGTAATGATGGAAGAATTTTTCCAACAAATTTCATTAAAAAACCACACAGCCGTTTTATTTTATAAAAAAAGATTGCGGAAACTCAATGAACACCCCCTCGTATAATAATTGTTGAAACGATGCTTCACAATGCTTAATATACAATTCGCTATCGTATTTTCGTAAATTAATAAAAAATATCAATATGATATAATAATAAAAGATATCTTTTACATGATAGACAGATGCTTTTCTAACTGACCCCACTACAGGTAACTAAACCTGTTATTTCATCATGCTGTCTTGAATCTTCAAATTAAAATAATTCAATGTACTATTTAAAAGCACATCATGTCCAAGAAAAAAGAAATTTGGATTTCCATTACACTATAGTCAGTAATCCATTTTGTCCTAAAAATAGTAGAATAAAAATAAATAGTTCTAAAGAATAGATCTAAGACATCTATGATCATTGCACTGATCATTTTTTAATACTTGGCTAAGTTGCCAATTAAAACTAACTCTTCATTTTCTTTATGCGCATTTAACAATTACTGAACGATAAAATTCAAGTAAGCCACATATGGCTTGATTGCTGCGCAAACGTTGTTATTCAAAAATTAAAAAGTTTTAGATAAGCGATTAAATTTCATCTAATATTGCAGGCACAACCGGACATGAATATCGGCCGCCCTGCAAACATAGGAGTTAACTATTTAATATTAATTAAATACTTCATTATCACATAATGTTGGAGAGCTTGCATTAGTTATTATAGCAGTTGCACCATTGTGAACCTTTGCTACATTAACTTATAGGGGTATCCAAACAAAAGATTTGCGAATGCCACTTTGGCCGTTGGAATGTCACGCGTGCAAAATCGACCCGCGGTTTTTAAACCAATCAATGCATTTCTTTTGCACACGTGACTTCAAGGCTGACAGAAGGCGATTCACAGAGCTTCGGTATATGAATAGTCCTTATAAAATTAAGCAGACAAAAAACTTATTTTTGTGCACTCTTCATTTATGCAAATGCTATTAGGATGAAGATTTGCATATTTTTCTCAGATTTCTAAAATTACAAGTAAGTGTGCATGCATATCTCTATACATTTTCGCATGTCAACTATTTCAAATAGTGCATGCAGCATGCTCCTACTACGACATCGATCTTATATCCGTGTATTTTCTTTCTTTGTAAAAGAAAAGTCAAACTATTGCGAGCAACGCAGAAAATACATATTCGTCTATGATAAAAGCACAGAATCGGAAGTTTGCATAATCTGCCATATACACGTTGTAATATCTTCTGAGTACTCTGTATCAGAAGCTTTGGATCTAACCCCGCCATCCCTGATTCAGGGAAAGAACACAATTAAAAAAAGCATAAAACACATTTAATGACAAATTGCAACACCATATACGTGCACAATCACGTAACCCAATATGCCGCCATTTTGAATGCATGGTTGTCATTGTGAATAAGCGTGATCCTATTTCCGAGCAGATTTTCAAGTTCTACGTTGATGTGGTCAATAACTTAAGAACTTATGGTATGGACGTGTTTGGTCACCCCCGTGTCGCCGACCCAGGGATAAACGTTTGGGCAGGAATTGCAGGTGCTCATGTATCGTGTGTCTCCCTTGAATCGCAGCTCGCAACTTTTTGGTCGTCCACAGGAAGGCACCCGGTCGTTTCTGTCGCACCGCCATGGCTCGAAATGCTTGATTTTGGACAGTGGCGTGGGGTTTTTAACCCATTCCAGCATCTGTAGCGCGGTGACGAAGTAGACGTCATCTTTCTGTGTGATTTCTTCCAAAAACTTGACGAACCCCTCTTGTCGATGAGGAACCAGGAACCAGGAGGCGTGGTAATAAAGACCGAAAGGCGATCTGTTGGAAGTGTAATGGCGCTCGAAGTTCTTCATCAACATTTCGTAGATGCCGTCTTCGGTTGTGGCGAATGAACAAGAATCAGCCATGCTACATTTTCCACCATTCAAATCTGTTAGTGCCTGCAAATTTAGAAAAATAATGATGAATTCAAGTCAAAATATGCTCCAGAAACATAAGTAAGGACGGGCTTAAACAGCCAAAGTTGGAGCCTTGGTGTGTTAGTGAAGTACGAGTATACAAGCCTTGATGGAGGAAATTGTATGCTCTACAATTGAGTTCTAGAGTCTATTATCGTATATACAAATTGCATTTCTGCAATTTTATTTTTTATAAAATGAATATAAATGCACACTCTTCAAAAGAACACTGCCACGTATACGTGATCCTGATTTCTAGATCGGCTTACTTACCACCATGGGAATTTCCCAAAATCCCGGATAACTGAGTTTTGGGCAAGGTGGAATTGCACAACGATGAGGAACGGCGTAGTCCAAGGTGTAAGGCCAGTACGGAGGATGGACATCGGTGACGGTCATTGAAGATTCGTAAGTGAAATTGGTTTCGTACAACATGGAAAATTGTTTGTCTCCACCCATAGCCAAGAATGGTGTCCTCATCCCCTTGATGTCGTCCAGTTTAACATTGGCGTAAACGCTCATAATTTCTCGTTGGCCATAGATTTCGTTGTACCATTTTTTCTTAGAATAATCGCGACCATCTCCGTGACTGAAATGCACAAAATAACCCGACATTAGAGCGGACAAAACTTCTGAAGTGGCTAATGATGAAATAACGGTCAAGGCACGCGTTTCGTGCTTGGCTTAATGAAACAGGTTTTTCGTCGTTCTTCCCAAAAAAAGTGCCAGGAGGGGAAATGCATTAAACATGTTAATTTTGAGGTTCGGCAAAATAGGTTATATTGTATTTGGTCTATCGACTAAAGCTAAAATAAAACTTAGTTGCATTTTGTCTGGGTGGCATGTACATCGATCGTGAATGCCATTTTTTAAACTTTTAATGTAAATTTTCAGCGAGAATTAGGATGCGATTAATATATTTGACGCATACGAGGTCTCATTTCCTTATTGTTGAAGCCGCTATTTAGACAAATCACTGGTTGAATGTATGAGTTTAATCAACTTTTAAACGTAATAAATGACGGTTGTCTCACCTGATGGAGTGCGAAGCAATTTCATGTCCCGCGGCATACAAGTTCTGCACTTTCGCGTAGTCTGTCCATTCGTGGGACACGTAAAACGTGGATAAAATGGGACATCCGTTGGGATTTTTTCTGTCTTTGAAAAATAGGCGTGTATACAAGGCCCAGTTTAGGTCGTTAACGGCGTCGTCGAACGTAAGCACCACGATCTGAGGAATTTCTTCTGGCCTTAAATTGCCTAAAAAAATTAAGAAAGTTATCAAGTAAGCAACGAGCAAACGCTAATTCTTAGCCTATATTTCATTTTGCTAAAACTTAGTTTCTACTATTAAAGTGGCATGATTTATTTGAGAAAATTGTATATCCTTTGATTTTTTTGTAAGACACGTGTAAATGCTGGCATTATGCTGCGCTCTCGAAAACGTTCCAGTTTTAAGGCATTCTTATAAAACTGTTTCTTCTACTAAAGCAGGAGCAATTATTCAGCACTAAATAATTGATGATTATTAACTCTAAAATAAGTAAAATAATTTGTATAGACTGCGCATCATGGCCCCTAGCAAACTAAAATGACCTGGGTAGTTTGTGGGTATGGACGACATAAGAGCTTTCTTAATAATGCGTCCGCTATAAGAGGACGATTTTAAGTAAAATGTAACATACTGTATAACCATCAAACACTTATAATAACCAGTTTTCATAAAAAAATTACTTCAATTTTAATTATTTACAAGCTTTTAGTTCTAAGAATGTTTGTCACAATATTTTGAGTTCTTGTCACTATATACTGCCATCACATGATTTGCATAAAATAATTTGTAAAAAGTAAGATTTAAAAGTATGCATACTCGATGGTACCGGTAGGCTATATCTATTGTAGATGTGATAAAGTCTTTAGGAGCTTATCATAATATAGGAGTGCAGCATAATCCACGTCATTTTGTTATGGGAGGAGGCATTATTCTATTGTATGGGATGCACCATAGATGGCGCCTTTTAAAAAAGGTATAAAGTATACCCCCCAACTTAAACCTTCTGCTTAAGGTGGTTACATGGATGTTAGAATAATCTGACATTGTTTTTAGGCAACCATACTTTACTTACCTGGGCTTATTTGGTTTCCACCGCAGAAACAATTTGGCAAGTGACACAGGGATGGATTGCAGGCTGTAGCAGGCTGACCGGCCACCACCGGAGCGGAAGAACCTCTGAAGAAAAAAACACCACATTAATTAATAAGCGGTACAAAAACATTTTCCCATGAACCTGCGCTTGCCATCATCGCAAATTAAGCCAGGTCGATATTGCCGTGGGATTCTTAATACCACGTTGAATACACTCCGCAATACTCCTAGGCTGTAATTAAGGAAAATGGCATAATTAACAAATGCAAAACTTACACTATCTCAGGAGTAGTAGCGATCGGATTTCGAAAAATTCGTCTAGCATGGCGAGGGAAGGCTGCTGCATCGCCATTATTTTTGCTCATTAAAAGCAAATGCAAACACAGGCCTAGCACGAGTGTGCAATTTTGATAAGCAAGTAGGTTGAACGAACGCAACTGTTGCATTATAATTTTCTTTCTTCTTCTTAGGTCAGTTCACTTTCGCCGTATGTGAAAATGTCGGATTAAGTAAGCGGGTTTTTACCCCATGCGCCCCATATTTTTCAATGATTATCTCCTCGCACTGTTCATGAATAATAATGAGGCACTGTCCGTTTGGCGAGTTTTTAGCACGAATTATTCCCCCTAGATATACCAAGTGATTGGCGTAAATTTCCCCGCGAATGCCGAGGCATCAGTGCCAAAATTTCGGCGAAATCTCGACTTATACAGCTTTCAATTTCATCACTGCATTACCCGCAACTATTTCTATGCCTTAATTGCCTTTTCACACCTTTCAAGGTGAAGCGGTGAATCTTCACTTATGCGACGTACGTGTAAGATTGATGCGCATCTTGACCTACTGAACTCGCAGCTAAATGTCTTCACAAACGCATGATCAAAACAAGAAAAAAAAACTGTTGAGTTGACACATGTTGTAGGTGCCACGATGCGACATCTCGCTTAAATTCCCGTGAGTTAAAATTCGGGTTCAAATAGCGGTCTCATGTCAATTTAACGATTGTAAATAACCCTTCTGTTTTGATGACTGCATGTATTATAGAAATATGCACAGTATACGAATGAATCAGTATGCTCACTCGGCCATTTTCCTTAGACGATTTTTCAAATTAGCGCTCGCAGCGC